>PVJC01043360.1:0-15293 GCA_004026665.1 Murina feae
TCTCCCTCACTTACACTCTCTCTAAAAATAAATGGGGAAAATATCCTCAGGTGAGGATTAACAAAAAATAAAATAAAATAAATAAACAGGCAGAGAATTCGAATTGACAATTTTGTAACAGACATACAAATGGCCAACAGGTACATGACAAGATTCTTGACATCACTAATCACCAGGGAAATGCAAATCAAACCATAATGAGATATCACCTCCCATCTATAAGAATGCCTGTTATAAAAAAGACAGGAAATTAATGTTGGTAAAGATGTGGAGAAAAAGGGAACCCTTGTGAGCTGTTGATGGGAATACAAATTGGTACAGTCACTATGGAAAACAGATGAAGGTCCCTCAAAAAATTAAAAATTAAACTACCATATGATGCAACAATGCCACTTCTGAATATATATTAAAAAATGAAAACAGGGTATCAAAGTGATATCTGTATTCCCATGTTCACTGCAGCATTATTCATAATAGCTAAGATATGGAAACAACTTGTGTCCATCATCCCTAGATGAATGGATAAAAAAAATGTTTTATATATAGATATACAATGAAATATTGTTCAGCCATGAGAAAAAGGAAGTTCTATTATTTGCAAACATATAGATGGATCTTGAGGACTCTATGGTGATTAAGCAGACAGAAAAAGACAAATACTGTATAGTATCATTCATATGTGGAATTTTTTTTAAAAATTTAAAACAAAAACAGAGAGTAGAAAAGTGGCTGCCAGGGCAGGGTGTTAGGTGGGAGGGGGAGCAGTCATTGTTGGGGGGAGGCAGCACAGGAATAGGAAGAGGTTGGTAAATGGTACAAACATTCAGGTATTAGATGAATTAAGGTCTAAGGATCTAATGTAAAATATGGTGAGTATAGCTGATTACACTGTATTATATCATTGAAATTTAGAGAACAAAACTTCAACTTCTCACCACAAATAAATAAATATTTACAAATGTTCCACCATAACTGATGTGTTCTTAAAAACTCTACAAAGTAAAACTGCATAGGCTAAATGCATTTTCCACCAAATTCTCTACAATGGGTCTAGGCATAATGTGTTAGAACCACTGGAGATGTCCGTAGCTATAGTGTATCCTGCAAAAAGCAAATGATGTTAGACTGGTAATTGACTGTGGGGGTAGGGTAGATGAGGAAAAGGCTAAAAAGTATGCCATGGCTCCAACAATAGACAATTCTTTTGATTGGCTTAATGTGTCTCTTCTGGAACCTTCCTCACAAAGCTAAAGACGCCTTCCCTGAATTACTTCCCCAGGGAGACACTATGCAGTAGGGGGCCAAAGAGTTGTTCACTAGGTAGGTGATAAGGAAGAGTAAATAGGATTCACGGAGCGCTGTTAAGGATAAATGCACAGTCTCCTTCCTGAAGCAGCACAGAAAGAGGTTTGCTAACACTAATGGTGGAAATAACAGGGGGACCTGCCCACCCTGCTCAACTTCCCACCTACGCGAGGGCATAACGGGCATCACTCCTCTCCTGCACAGAGGCTGCTACCTAGGACTGAGGGGAAATGGGCAGGAAACATCATAGAACCAGGCTGGCCAAGGCCCCTCCTCTGATTAGCTTTTCAGAGTAGTCAATAGAGTGTAAAATCAAGATTTTGGTAGCTTCTATAACCAGCTTAAATCACAAACCACCTCAACTCATTTTTTTAAATATTTTTATTGATTTCAGAGAGGAAGGGAGAGGAAGAGAGAGAAACATCAATGATGAGAGAAAATCACCAATGGTTAGCATCCTGCACATCCTCATTTGGGGATCAAGCCCACAATCCCAGCATGTGCCCTGACCTGGACTGAATCATGACCCCCTGATTCAGTGGTCGATGCTCAACCACTGAGCACACTGGCCAGGCATACTTCAACCCTTAGTCTCCCAGAGGCACTAGTTAAGCTCTGTTAAAGAACACTTTTCCTTTGCCGTCTTTTTTTTTCTTTCTATCACTGTGGTTCTGCCAAACAGCTTTCAGTTCACACACCTCAGAAAGCCCTATTTTTACCGGCTTGTAAATCAACAATCAAATATTATGCATTCAGAGAGTGGTTTGGATCCTGAGGAACTGAGATTTTTTAATAGGTAAGAGTAGAAAAAGAAAGCATTTAGGAATCATAAAAGGCAACTAGATGATAATCTGTGAAGTACATGTTTGCTTTTTATTTTCAAGAATAAAATGTTTAAAAACACATTACAAAATTTGTGAATTTCAAAATCAAATCAAAGTTCTACCCTTCTTTCTTTTCTTTTTCAACATATTCCCTATAAGGAGAATATACATATATAACTTCATCACTAATCTCATTAAGGTTCAGAAAACTCCTTACTCTTGCAGCAATCTCTGATGACTATAAAATCCTGAGGACCTGCCCTTGCCAGTTTTCCTGAATGGATAGCGTGTCGGCCTGAGGACTGAAGGATCCGGGGTTTGATTTCAATCAAGGGCATGTACCTCAGTTGCAGGCTCCCGGCCCTGGTCGGAGGCATGCAGGAAGCAACTAATCCATGTGTCTCTCTCATATCAGTGTTTTTCACTGTCTCTCCCTCTCCTTTCCATTCTCTCTAAAAATTAATAGAAAAAATATCCTCAGGTGAGGATTAAATAAATTAATAAAATAAAATAAAATCCTGAGGACCTTTAAAAGATTGCCTAAGAGCTCTAATCAAATTACTATAAAGTTATTTGAAACAGAAATACTAGCTAATGAAGATGGTCAAGCATAACAACATGTTCTTACCAACAGTACTAGAACTTCATTACACAATGTCTTTAAGTTTGGAGCTATTCCACAGGAAAACCCCATATTTGATATTCCTGCCCTCTCCAATTTTATAAATTCTATGTTTCTGGATCAGCGAGGATGGTAAATAAAATACATTTCAAGCTGGAGTTCCTTATTTGGTAGGGTTCCCTGGTAACTTCTTTTCCCCTTGGGCTAATGGATTTGGTTTTATTATAATGTTTATTTTTGTACACATGCCCAAAAGCTTCCTAGTATGTTTTAGTAAATCTAATAAATACCTCATGAAAACTAAATTTGTTAAAATAACACAAAAGATGTTGTTCAGTACTTTTAAAAAGTACTGTTTCAATTAATGAGTCCAGTGCATACTTTAGATCTGAATATCAAATTTGGATACATTTTAAAAGCACTTACTGCTTTTTAAATGACAAATTTATGTAACATAAGACAGTTCTTCAAAATGAACCTTTAGAACATATATTGCACAGTTAAACCTTAAGACATACTTTGTGTTTTGGGAATGTGCAAGTTTAAAATATTATCAAGTTAAACTAGCAAATATATTTTTTTCTCAATATATAACTTTGTGCTATGTCCTATCATGTAAAAACACTTGAAGTAGCTTTAGTTGTGAGATTAAATTAAAATACTATAAGTACCATTACATTGAATTTTTAAGATTATCTTTCTGTCAAAATGAGAACCTAAGATAGGTTTAACAAAGTTTCAATTATAAAAATAACAGTGTTGAGATAGACTTCTATCAGTTGTAAACAACACCAATGTTTAGGAATTACTATATTATTCCATTCTATTATGTTGTTTTAACATTTATATAAATACATGTATGTGCATGTGATTATGCTGAAAGAGACTGATGGGTTAATAAATATCAAATTAGTTTTTAAAAAATCTAGTAAGTAGAAAAAAAAATTAATACTATACTTAAAAACAAACTGATGTGACAAGAACACTAGCATTCTAAAGCAAATCAAGCAGGTATGAAGGAAAGCAATCCAAATAAAAACAGATGGTACTTGTAGGGCCTCAACTCAGTTTTTTCTTATCTCAGAGTGAGTCTCATTATCTGCTGCTTATTGTTTTGAAAGATGTAAATTCAGCAGGCAAGAAAATAGGTTGAATTTTAATAAACTAGGGCCTGTTGTACTAGGTTTGGCTTAATTTGAGATATAAACCCTAGTACTTAACCTTTCTGATCCTTAATCCTTTTGAAAGACAGGAAATTCTACTTTAGTAACCTATTTTAGAGTAATTAGTGGGTTAACATCCAATCTAATAAAAGAGTAATATGCAAATTGACCGTCACTCCAAGACACCTAAGCCACGCCCACCAGCCAAGCCTCGCCTCCCAGCCAATCAGAGCGGCTGTTTGCAAATTAACTCAGCTAAGATGGAGGCCGGCAACCATGGAGCTAGAGTAAACAGGAGGCTTCTGTTACAACTGCCTGACTAGGCCGGTGGGCCTCTGCTCAAGCAACAATTTTTCAATTATAGAAGCCATGGAGCTGAAGCAAACAAGAGGCTTCCATTGCCTGCCTAGGCCTCCGCTCAAGGCAACAGTGTTTCAATTATAGAAGATAAATAAACCCCAGAAACCTGATTCCAGCTAGCCTCGCTGGGACCTTGGGTAAATGGGAGCTGTGAGCAGCCTGAAAATGGCCCTCAGCCAACTCACCCAGGTTGGCCACACCCCCATGGGGTGAGGGTCCACACTGGGGGGCTTGGCCAGCCTGTAAACAGCCATCAGCCCCTCACCAGGCTAGCCAGGCACGCCAGCAGGTGGACATCCTCGAGGGGTCCCAGACTGTGAGAGGGCATAGGCCGGGATGAGAGATCCCCAAAAGTGCATAAATTTTTGTGCACCGGGCCCCTAGTTTGGTAAATAATTTTGATTACTTCCAAGAGGCTGCAAAGAGATTATTAAATTATTATAAAATTTTATTTTTGAAAAACATAGGAAACATATACAAAATTATAATTAAAGAACTGAAATGAATCTGTCTCAAAACAGAATCTCCTGCCTTATACAATAAGAACTTACTAATTCTCAAAAATCAGAAATTGATCTAAGTAATTCTATAGCTTTTCTACATTAGAAAATGCTATAGAGAGCCAACTAAATGTTTTTCATGGGGAAAATGACAATGTTTGAAGGATCACACCTATCCCCTATGCATATAAAAATCATTCTACTTAAAATATTTTCCGATTTCCCGAGCCTCTAGGATGGTGCATATTCAACTGAATACTTCATGTCAACCACAATGCAGCAATCTATCTAACCAGCTGGTTCTCAATTCTGTTAGACCCAATATCCTCATTTTACAAACAATAGTGTGTAATGTTTGCTTTATAACCTTGAAAAAAATCCATAGGTAATAGATGGCCTACATACATAATTTCAAATAAAAGTTCAGGTTAATGCTTAATATTTAGTACAGGAAAAATAACTTGTAAAATGGCACATATTTCAACAAGTAAATGGGTAGACCTATACAAAAAAATATATAATGATGAAGTTAGATACTTTAAGCTATATGTAGAATCATTATGAATATGAAAACTATATCCCCTGGCCAGTGTGTTCAGTGGTTAGAGCATCATCCCATGCACTTAAGGGTTGTGGGTTCAATTCCCAGTCAGGGAGCCAAGGGGGTGGGACTATATGGAATGAGACAGATGTACTCTATTTTAACTCAAATATTATGAATGACAATGCTTTCAATAGCGGGATCTTCCAAAATGGTCAGAGTGATAGGCAGATTACCCACAAAGATGTCCATGTCTTAATTCCCAAAATCTGTGAATGTTATTTTACATAGTGAAAAGAACTTTGCTAATGTTATTAAGTTAAGCACCTTGAGATGCACATATTATCCTGGATTAACCATGTGGGTCCAATCTTACAACACCAGTCCTTTCATTTGGAGGACGCTTCCCAGCTGAAGTCAGAGAGAGGCGGTAGTACTTATCAATAACAACCTTAAATGTAAATAGATTAAATGCTCCAAAGAGAGAGATGGCAGTATCAGAAAGATTTAGTGCTCTGTTACTGATTCTGAAATGTAAGGGGCTATCCTGCAAGAACTGAAGAGAGGTTAATCTAGAAGCTGAAAAAGTCATGAGTTAATGCCTCCATAATCTGGGTATGAGGAAAAACTTTCTAACTTGATTCAAAATCTACATGCAATAAAACAAAATATTAATAATTTAACCTGTGATTTTAATTTTACGAGGCAAAAAATAATTTATTCATAAATAAAGTCAAAGGACAACTGGCAAACTGAGAGAAAATATATGCAGCATTTATCACAGATAAAAGGTAAATTATGCCTAGTATTAAAAACTCAAAAACCAAGTGAAAAAAAATACCAAAAAGTCAATTGAACAAATGGTGTAAAGGAATGAGCAGATAATTTACTAAGGGAATATGTAATAATAACTCTTAAAAATAGAGATTTTCAATTTCTCTCCTAATATAAGAAATGGAAATTAAAATTATTTTTTACATACATTCCTAACTACCAAGTTAGCAAACATTAAAGAGCTAAGAACCCTCTCTGTTGTCATTGTTGGTGGGAATGCAAAATAGTATCCACATAGAAGAAAATTTGGCAGTATCTAACAAAACTACACATGCATTTACCTACTGACTTAACAATCCCACTTCTAGGAATTAATCTTGAAGAGATACTTTGAACAAAATACATGTTCACAAAGTATTTCATTGCAACTTAGTTTGTTATTACAAAACTAGGGGTCCGGTGCACAAAATTCATGCACATTAAAAGGGGGTTAATTAGAGAAAATATTTTAATATTGCTCTTCACATCCCCCAGCCCAGCACTGGACAGGGAGGCAGCCTCACATTCCTTGCTAAGCACCAAGCTGGGATGCAGCCTCACGTCCCAGGTCGATGCAAGTCCCCAGCTACTGAGCCTGCCCTGCATGCAGCCTCCTGCTGTTTGGTTCTCATGGTGTCACGGTATGATGACCATTTGCATATTAGCCTTTCATTATTATGACTAGAGATCCGGTGCACAAAAATCTGTGCACTCTGGGGGTCCCTCAGCCCGGCCTGTGCCCTCTCACAGTCTGGGACCCCTCAGGAGATGTCCACCTGCTGGCTTAGGCCTGCTCCCCGGGGGGATTGGGCCTAAGCTTGCAGTCAGACATCACTCTGGCAGCCTGGGAGCCCTCAAGAGATGTCCACTTGCCAGCAGGGAGCAGGCCTAAGCTGCAGTCGGATATCCTTAGTGCTGCTGAGGAGGCAGGAGAGGCTCCTGCCACCACAGCTGTGCTGGCAGCCATCAGCCTGGCTTGTGGTTGAGCAGAGCTTCCCTGTGGGAACAAACTGACCACCAGGGGGCAGCTTCTGCATTGAGTGTCTGCCCTCTGGTGGTCAGTATGTGTTATAGTGACCAGTCATTCTTAGTCATTCTGCTGTTAGGGTCAATTTGCATATTACCCTATATTATATAGGATAGAGTCCTGGTACATGGGTGGGGGCCAGCTGGTTTGCCCTGAAGGGTGTCGTGGATCAGGGTGGGGGTCCCGCTAGTGTGCCTGGCCAGCCTGGGTGAAGAGCTGAGGAGCATTTTAAGGCTGGCCACACTCCTTCAGAGTGGGGGGTCCCCACTAGAATGCCTGGGCAGCCTGGGTGAGGGGCTGATGGCTGTTTGCAGGCTGGCCACACCCCCTTCACGGTGGGGGTCCCCGCTGGGGTGCCTGGCCATCCTGGATGAGGAGCTGATGGCTGTTTGCAGGCTGGCCACCACCCCCAGTGACCCAAGCTCCCAGCGAGGCTGGCTGGAATCAAGTATCTGGTATTTTTTATCTTCTATAATTGAATCTTTGTTGCCTTGGTGGAGGCCACAGTCAGCCTAGACAGGAGGGAAACTTGGCTTCCTCCATCGCTCGGGTACCAAGCCTCCTGCTTGCTCCAACTCCGTGGCTGTTGGCCGCCATTTTGGTTGGGTTAATTTGCATGTAATTGCTCTGACTGGCTGGTGGGTGTGGCTTGGGGCATAGCAGAGGCACAATTTGTGTGTTTCTTTTATTGGATGATATCTGGCCCAACTTTTTGATTATTATGTGTGATAAATTTCTGGAAATGAAATCATCCAGCCCAGGAGCATGAATATTTGCTATATCCTATCATACAGTCTCTAGAAATGCTGTCCCCTATACTCCAGACCAGTGCTATTGGGTGTCTGTTTCATCATACCCTCTCCAGTACTGAATATTGTGATTTTTTAAATGTCCCAGGTATCTTTCCTTTGCAATTACTTGATTACCTTTGAAGTTAACCTTTCTCATGTATATTAGTTACTTTATTTCTTCTTTAGTTCAAGGTCTTTGCTCGGATATATTCTTCTTTGAGTAATCCCATTTCATTTGAGCTCGCAGGAAGCAATAGCAGCTTCCTTTGAGGAAGGAGGGGAGCTAGAGGGGAGAAAGTGGTACTGGGCCAGATGTGGTTGTAAATGGCTCCTGTTAAAGGTTAGATCAGAGGTGAGGGGGTTAAGGGAGGTGTTAGGTTCTAAAACTGAAATGTTAGGGTGAGGGTGCACAGTCAAAGGTTACCATTTGGGAGGTTGGGCCCCTGGGGTCTGGTGGGGAGGATGAGGGTCAGACCTGGGCTTGGTGAGGGATGCAGGAGGGGAGCAGCCTAGCTGGGAAGGCCCATGGGTCTAGGTGGCTCCCCGGATTTAGGTGCCCAACACTCGCCTCTAGCACCAGGGCCACTGCACTGTCCAGGCCCCATGACAGCCAGACGGACCTACAGCTTCCACTCTGGCCACATTAAAGGGCGGTGGGGAGTCGTGTGGCCACCAAGCCTATACTTCCTCACCTTTGAGATGGGCGCATGCCCCTATTCAGGGAAACTGCCTAAGTGGCCCCTCTAGGTGACGTCACCTGGTAACGCCATCAGCAGGCACATGCCACACAGCCTGATGCTGCACAGGCTGGGGGAGACTTTATGGGAGGAGGTCCTCTGTCCCCTAACCCCGCCACTGCAGGCCCACAGCCCTCATCCCTGCACACGTGGCCAAGATGGGGGCAGAAAGTTCCCATGGCGTCAGAAACTGCTCGTCCCAAGGGTCCCACGGTCTCAGTGTTGCCACGTGACTGCATGGGCTTGGTGTTATGCCACTACTTTTTGATGCTAATTTTGTACCTTAAACTCTTAAATTAACTGCAAGGACAGCTTTCCTCTTTACCCTCCCAGGACTCACCACTGTGTTGCATATACTCCTTTCAAAGGGCAGTTTCTAGTTCTTGGCCATGTGGGGGTGTTGCTGACTTTTCATTCTAGGTTTGCACGTAGGGCATCCTGAATTCTGTGAGGATGGTGATTCTGTCTGTTCTACAGTAAGCCTGTGAGCAATAAATATGATCTCCATTTTACATCTACTCTCAGACTGTAGTAACATTTCCCCAAGTGGGACTGGATCCTATAAACCAATTCCCATGCTCCACTACATTGAGTAAGAATGAGGATCTGAGCTCACCTTTCACATGAGGAGCCAATGAAGCAGCCTCACATCCCTGGCCAGGCACTGGGAGGCAGCCTCATGTCCCAGCGGCGCAAGTCCCTGCCCCCATCCCCAACGCTGCAAGTCCTGCTCCTGCTGCACATGCAACCTGCTGATCCATCATTGTATGACAGCGTCCCGACCAATTTGCATATTACTCTATTTTAAGTATAGATACAGAAAACAACCCAACTATCCATAGGTAGATTGACTGAATAAACTTTGGTACATGCATATAGTGGAATAATATGCAACCAAAAATAAAAAGAATAAGGAATATCTCTAGGAAAAGGAAAAGACGACTACCTTTACTTTAATGTTTCTATTCCAAAATTCATAAAGAATGTACAATTTTCCATCTTTACTTTTTCAATTAGACGTCGACTATGTGCCCATGAAGGGAAGAGAAAACTGAACAGTGTGTTGTCACTGACCTGAAGGAGCTTACAAATGATGGGACAGACAAACTGATAAATTTCACTAATTCCAAGATACACTTTTTACATTTCAATATCTCTGAAATCAGGATTACCATTCTTTTTTAATTATTTTTAATTTTTCAATTACAGTTGACATGAAATATTATTAGTGTCAGGTGTACACTGCAGTGTTTAGAAATTATATAACTTACTAAGATTATCCCAATAAATCTTATAACCATCTGACAACATACGTAGTTATTAGAATGTTATTGACTATATTCCCTATACTATACTTTACACCCCAATGATTATTCTGTAAGTACCAATTTATACTTCTCAATCTCTTCACACCCATCTCCAAGCCACCTCTGACAACCATCAAGATGTCTTCTGATCTATGAGTCTGTTTTTGTTCTGCTTGTTCATTTCTCCTGATTTTTAGATTCAACTGTTGATTATATGTATTTATTGCCTTTTATTGTTCATATTTTTTATCCTTTTTTTCTTCTTCTTCTTAAAGAAGACCCTTAAACGTTTCATGTAATACTGGTTGGGAGGTGATGAACTCATTTAGCTTTTTCTTGTCTGGGAAGCCCTTTATCTGACCTTCAATTCTAAATGATAGCTTTGCTGGGTAGAGCAATATTGGTTGTAGGTCTTTGCTTTTCATAACTTTGAATATTTCTTGCCACTGTCTTCTAGCCTGCAAAGTTTCTGTTGAGAAATCAGCTGACAGTTGTATGGGTGCTCCCTTGCAGTAACTAACTGCTTTTCTCTTGCTTTTAAAATTCTTTGTTTTTAACCTTTGGCATTTTAATTATGACGTGTCTCAGTGTAGGCCTCTTTGGGTTCATCTTATTTGAGATTCTCTGCACTTCCTGGACTTGTATATCTATTTCTGTCACCATATAAGAGAAGATTTCTGTCATTGTTTTTTCAAATAGGTTTTCAATTTCTTGCTCTCACTCTCCTTTTGGCAACCCCATAATGCAAATGTTGGTATGCCTGAAGTTATCTCAAAGGCTCCTTATACTATCTTCATTTTTTTTTCTTTTTCCTTTTTACTATTCTGATTGGGTATTTTCTGCTTCCTTATATTCCAAATTGTTGATTTAATTCTCCATGTCATCTACTGTGACTTATTCTTCATTTCAGTTAGTTTATCCTTCATTTCTGACTGGCTCTTTTTTATGGTTCCTATGTCCTTTTTATGCTGCTGAAGTTCTTGCTAAATTTCTTGAGTATCCTTATAACCATTTTTGAAATCTGTAGCTGGTAGTTTGCATGCCTTCATTTCATGTAGTTTTTTTTCCCTGGAGATTCCTCCTCTTCTTTCATTTGGGACCCATTTCTTTGTCTCTGCATTTTGGCTGCTTCCCATATTTGTTTCTACTTATTAGGCAGAGCTGCTACATTTCATGGAATGATAGAGTGGCCTTATGTAGTAGGCATTGAGGAGGGCCCAGTGGCACAACCTCTCTAGTCACCTGAGCTGGGTACTCCAGGTGCACTCCTGTGTGGGCTGTATGCACTGCCCTGTTGTAGTTGAGCCTTGACTGCTGTTGACATCCATGGGAGGTATTGTCCCTCAGGCCATTAATCTGTGAGATCTGATTGCAACTACAGTGGAGGCGCTACTGTGTAGGAGACACCCCTATGGAGCAAGATTTGCTTCAGTGGGGCTTTGGTGGTCACTGAATTCACCTTTATGTGTGTCACTCATGTAGGGTTGTATTCTGGCACGGTCTAAGCTATCCACTGTGTGCACTGCTTGGGGGCCTCTTGGGAGGTGCAAAGACCACCACTGTCTGTGCCACCAGGCATGAGCTACAGAGCGATTTGCAGATGGATGCTACCTGTGTTAGACTTGGAGGTGCCCAGGAGAGGGCAAGCTGTGAACCAAGGCAGGCTACCACTAATGGTGAGCCTAACATCACTTAGCCAGATGCTGCTTGTTTGAGAGATTTTAGGAAAGTCCAAAGCATGAGTCAAGAGAGGTCACTTGTATGGAAAAGCCACAAGAAATGATTTGGATTGGCCCACAAGCTGAGTAGGAAAGGGTCTCAGGGAATTACCAGGACGGGGCAAACAGTGTCAGCCAGGTTGATAGAGAGTCAGATATGGAGCCCGCCTGTGTGCTCAGTGGGGAAGCAGGGAGTCTCAGAAAAGAAACAATGGTCTTTGCCAGCACGTCTGTGTGGCAGAAAGTTGCTCCCCTGCCCATAGCTCTGACCCTCATGCCAAACAATTCAGTTCCTACCATTTTTCTCTAGCTCCTTTCAAGCTGCTGCCCTCATACTAGAGGCTCAGAAGGAGAAGTTCAAATAAGTTCGTGCCCAGGCCCTGCCTAGGACACCAGCAGCCCTCCATCTCACTCACACACAATCATTGCTAGTTTTGACAGGCAGAAGTTATGAGGACTTGTCTTCTTAGCATTGGAACCCTGGGCTAGGGGCTCTGGTGTGGGGCTGGAGCACCTCACTACTCAGGGGGGATGCTCGCAGCCAAGATATCCCTCCCAATTTTAAACCACCACACATGGATATAGGACCAGTCTGTTTCACATCTCCACCTCTCCTACCAGACTTCATGTGGCCTCTTCTTTAAGCCCCTAGTTGTAGGACTTCCATTCACCTAGAATTCAAGTGGTCTTGAAGGATGGTTGTTCTATAGTTTACATGTATTATTGATGTGGATGTGGGAGAAATCAAGTTCTGCATTTACCTAGGCCACCACTTACGAGTAACAGGACATCCCACTCTTATCACTTTTATTCAACACAGTATAAGATATCTTAGCCAAAGTAATTAGTAAGAGAAAGAAATAGAGGGCATCCATATTGGAAAGGATTAAGTAAAACTGTCACTATTTGAAGATGACATTATGCCACATGTAGAAAACCCTATAGACTTCATCAAAACAGAACCAATAAAAAATTCAGTACAGTTTCAAGATACAAAATCAATAGCAAAAATCTGTTGCATTTCTACGCACTAGTAATAAACTACTGGAAAGAGAAATTAAGAAAATAACAGTTTACAATTGTATCAAAAAGAATGAAGTAGTAAGAATAAATTTAACAAAGAAAGTAAAAGACCTGACCCTAACCAGTTTGGCTCAGTGGATAGAGCGTTGGCCTGCAGACTAAGGGGTCCCAGGTTCAATTCCGGTCAAGGGCATGTAACTTGATTGTGGGCACATTCCCAATAGAGGGTGTGCAGAGGCAGTTGATCAATGTTTCTCTTTCATCGATGTTTCTAACTCTCCCTTCCTCTCAATAAAAAAAAAAAAAATCAATGAAATATATTTTAAAAAAAGAAAGTAAAAGACCTGTATATTAGAAACTATGAGAAATTAAAGAAAGAAACTGAAGAAGAAATAAATGTTCATGGGTAGGAAGAATTAATATTATTAAAATGTCCATACCACCAAGCAATCTACAAATTCGGTGCAGTCCTATCAATGGATGGCATTTTTCACAGAACTAGAACAAACAACCTAAAATTTGTAACAAGCCATAAAAATATCCTGAATAGCCAGAGCAATCTTGAAATAGAAGAACAAAGCTGGAGGTTTCTCATTCCCTGATTTCAAATTGTATTATAAGCTATTATAATTAAAACAGTATGGTATTGGTTTAAAGACAGACAATAGAACAATGGAGCAGAACAGAGCCTAGAAATAAATCCATGCATATAATGGTCAATTAATTTATGACAAAACAGCCAAGAACATACAATGAGGAAAGGGAAGTCTCTTCAATAAATGGTGTTGGGAAAATGCTACAGCACATGTAAAAGAATGAAATTGAACCACTATCTTACAACATATAGAAAAATTAAATCAAAATAGACTAAAGACTTAAGTGTCATGATCTGAAACCATAAAACTGCCAGAAGAAAATATAGGCAATAAACTCCTTAACAAAGACCTTGGAGACGGTTTTTGAATCTGCCACTTAAAAAAAGGCAACACCATGCTAAAAAGCATGTGTGCAGCAAAGGAAGCCATCAAGAAAATGAAAAAGCAACCTACTGAATGAGAAAATATTTATGAATCATATATATATCTACTCTATAAAAGCGAAATAGTAAAATTGACCGTTTCTTTGGGACGCCCAACAGCCAATCAGAGCAATGGTATGGAAATTAGCCCAGCCAAGATGGCGGAAGCCCACCCAAACACTGAGTCCAATGGAGCGATGGCACCGGTGAACGCACAGGGGGAGGCCTGGCCTTCGCCTGTGCATTTGCCGGCAGTGGGTTCTGGGCAGTGGCGGCTGGCTGCAAGGCGGGCGGAAGCCAGGCCCCCGGCCCGGTAGCCGGGGCTAGGAATGGAGAGATGGCGCTGGCGAACGCCAGGTCCGCCTGTGCGTTTGCCAGCAGTGGGTTCCGGCCAGTGGCGGCTGGCTGCAGGGCGGTCAGAAGCCAGGCCCCCAGCTCTGCAGCTGGGGCTGGGAATGGAGCTATCGCACAGGCGAATGCACAGGGGGAGGCCTGGCCTCCGCCTGCGCGTTTGCTGGTGGTCGGTTCCAGGCAGTGGCGGCTGGCTGCATGGCGGGGCGGAAGCCAGGCCCCCGGCCCTGCAGCCGGGCTTGGGAATAGAGCTATCGCGGGCCCACGCGACCTTGGAGGCTCATCGGCAGCTGCTTACCCGCCTGGATCCAACCTTGTGGCCTGCTCTGGGTGTGCGGGAGCTTCTGTGGCCCATGGCAGAGCCTACTATGCAGGTTGGCCACAGATGTTCCCTTTGTTGTATGTGTTTTTCCCATTGACCCCTTCCACCTCATATCCAACGCCCCCAGGCCTTCCCCCTCTATGTCTGTGTCCATAGGTTATCTCTTAACATTTCTGTTTCCTTTCCATTCTCTAAATTTTATTTTCTAAGTTGTGTACTATGATAGTCTTATCTAATTTTCTCTTAGCACAATCTTTTTTTCCCTTTGTAGTACCGTTATTCCAAAACACCCACCTAGCAAAACCATACCATTGATTACTGGGTAATGCTATCATTTAATTTCTTTTTTTTTTTTATGCTCAGGTTACTGAAAGCTACTGAGAATGGTCAGAATGCAGTTCAGGCAATCCAACTTTCAGTGGTGGGGGCCCACCAGGTATTTGCGATGGTGGGCCACCCAGCTGGAAACGTCCACGCCTGCACTCACCAGCCATACCACCCCCCAGTGCACGAATCCTGAGGGGGCTGTGGCCAGCCTGAAAACAGCCCTCAGCCCCTCACCCAGGCTGGCAATGCATGCCAGCAGGTGGACATCCCCCCCAAGGGGTCCCAGACTGTGAGAGGGCACAGGCCAGGATAAGGGACCCCCTCCTCCCCTCGCCAAGTGCACAAATTTTTGTGCACCGGGCCCCTAGTATTCTAATAAAAGAGTAATATTGAAATTGATGGTTTCTATGGGACGCCTAAGCCATGCCCACCAGCCAATCAGAGCAGCTGTATGCAATTAACCCAGCCAAGATGGAGGCCAGCAGTCACGGAGTTAGAGTAAACAGCAGGCTTCCGTTGCACCAGGAGTAAACTGTCTACCTAG
>PVJC01043361.1:0-14577 GCA_004026665.1 Murina feae
CGAGCCTCAGATGCAGCTGGGGGCAGGTCCCCAGTGGTGACACACACACACACAGAAGGCGCCTGGCAGACTGGGGCCATCATAGGACATCCACTGAGGGGTCCCAGACTATGAGAGGGCACAGGCCGGGCTGAGGGACTCCCTCCACCCCGAGTGCACAAATTTTTGTGCACCGGGCCCCTAGTATCATATAACTTTAAAAGTTGTTTATCTATTGATTCTTCAGATAAAATAATATGGTTTTAGACACTGTTTCTTCCTATTGCTTTTACCTATACTATTTGGAGTCACTGATGTTTTCATTCACTGAACCAATATACATATATTTAAAAATTTAATTAATTATTTTTTATTTCAGAGAGAAAGAGAGAAACATCAATGATGAGAGAAAATCATTGATTGGCTGCCTCCTGAATGCCCCCCACTGGGATTGAGCCAGCAACCCAGGCATATGGCCTTGACTGGAATCAAACCAGGGACCCTTCAGACTAATGCTCTATCCATTGAACCCAACCAGTTAGGGCCACTGAACCGATATTTATTGAGTGGCTACTATATGCTAGAATTCAGTGGTGAGCAAAATAGTAAAGACCTCATCCTTATGAAGCTTAAATTTTAGCTTTGTGGAAGAAAACCCCAAGTTAGAAGTTGGTAGAATTTATTCTAACATGGTCAAATTTTCCTTGAACCCTGGGAAGGTATACTACCCTATTTGCTTAACTATTTTTCTGACATTTGCTCTGATCCAGGAGCATTAAGCCTAATGTGAATTGTAAGATTAGATAAGAAGGAGAGTCTAACAAAGCCTATTTCACATACCTTTTCATACTATCCATTCTCTGGTGGCAAGATCTGAGTCTGATTTAGCTTTGCATTCTCCCATGGCATGAGCAGTTTTGTACATTGTATGCAGGTATATTCTTGGATAAATATAACTATAGAAAAATGATCATTTTGGGTAGTTTTTTTTAAAGGATAGAAAAATTATTCTTATAATTAAAATGAGATGAATCAAGACTATAGAGATTGGGTTCTTGTATTTTTCTTGTGGCTAAGCTTTTCATGTTATTGATAAATCCACAGGAAAATTTCTATAAGAAGACACTCTTTACATAAGGGTTCGTATATGAATCAAATTTGAATCCATAATCAGGTTTTACTTATTCTGAGACATAGCGAACTCACCAAGAGCAGTAAAAATTCAATTTGCTTAAAAAAATGACTTCCACGTGCCTTTGCAGGAGCATACCTATTGTATAATTCAGGCACACCTGCTTACTTCTTAGCTCGCACACTCCTTAAACCTTTTTTTCAGAGCTGACAGGTTTTATGAAAATTATGACGGGGAACAACAATTATGAACAATAAACATGTGCTATTGAATTGCTTTTCTAACCATATTAATTTTCATTATCATCATGTTTAGTGAAATATGTTGAAAAACAGAACTGCCCTGAATGTGGAAAACGAGACTAATTGGGGTTCGGCGGCATGTTCCCCGCTGCTTCCAGAAGCTTCTCCAGGCAACACTTTTGAACACACTCCAAATTTATTTCCCTTCCAATTACAAATGGGAAGCAAACCAGGGTTTTTATATAAAAAATGGACTAAATACCTTACAAAATATATCGTAGAGTAGTTCATTAGTAGCTTGTAATTACAACTTAGAAATGTGCAATGTTTAAATGTCTTAAAGGGTTATATATAGGTTGACCTAGCTAATTATATTAACTTTTGTAGGGTTAAAATTTAAAATAATTCCTAAATTATGTTATGTTAAAAAGCCTCCAAACTCTTAAATTGTCAAAGGAAGATGTGAAAGAAACAATGAGTTTGAAGCACCTTATGTTAAAAATATGGGCGAATTTAGTGTTTTTCACCCAATATACTTCTATAGTATGAATCAGTACCTCAGTCAGTTAATAACAACAACTCATGGAAATTTAATCCAGGAGGGCACCATGGAATAACAAAAACCAAACACAAACAAACAAAAAAGAGATGAGATGAGTATCTTTACCTTGAACACAATACAACTGAGCAGCATAAAGTTTTTTCATTCTGAATAGAAATGGGCTCCTCTGTTTGCAGTATTCTATCTATATAAAACCCTAATGTGCAAATCAACTGAAAAGTGAAATGACCGGTTGCTATGATGCACACTGACCACGAGGGGGCAGACGCTTAATGCAGGAGCTGCCTCCAGCTCGCAGGTCCCAGGCCAGCCAAGGTGGCTGTGAGCAGGGGCGATCACCCTGCTGGTTGCCCCACAGATATGGCCCTGATAGTTGGCCAGGCCTAGGGACCCTATCCATGCACAAATTTCATGTACCGGGCCTCTAGTTTATACATATAATATATAGTACTATGGTTTAGTATTTATAAATTATACTGAATATTCTTATCACATCATATATTTTTGCTTATTTAGAATTAAAAAATATGTTAGATTTGGATGGCCCAGGTATCATGAACTAAATTATTATCTCTACTGGGATAATTTCTCCATATCAGATATTCACATTTATATGAATCCATGAGCTGTGATAAATCTGTTAGGTGCCTGATAAAAAAGATCAACAAGTCTGATGTTGCCACCAGCACCACTGCTGTTTTTGCAGCATGGCTTCCCTCCTGCACAGAAAAGCATGGAAAAATGAAGGCGGAACTAACATTTCTCCATTTGATCATAGCTGCTTCATTCCTCCATCTAAAGCATGATGAGAGTTTCTCTGCCTCTGACCAAAGCAATGCACAAGGAAACAATGCATGTTAAACAAGACAAGACAAGGCAAAATCCTTTCTCATTCTTCATTGTCACAGACACTCTAGCTATACTGTTTTTCATCCCTTGGTTTCTCTGTTAAAGAACGATGACATTCTAAAAAAAATCTGATGTTTTAGAGCTATACTCTACCTCCTTCCTTTTACAAAATAAAACCAAGTAGAACATTGTTTAATACACCAAAAATATTTTACATTCAGTATAAACAAAACTAGGACAAGAAAGAAAAGAACCATCAATATCTCACACTGCACTTGACATGTTATCATAACAGCTACCAATCTCTCTCTAGTCTATTTCTATACCTTCTTCTTATAGTTCAAAAATTTTCCTGAATGATCTCATTCATTCCCATAACTATAGCTACTTCCTAGCTTCTGAAAACTCCCAATTTTCTATCTTTAGCACAGGTAGCTTCTGACCTTTTATGTCTGGCTGTCTACTAGAGGGATACATTTGGAAGGAATATCAGTAACCCAAACTCAGCATATCCAAGCAAGGTTGCTGTTGATTTTCTTTTAAAATTTGATCCTCCTCTTTTTTTTTTAATTTAAATTTTATTTTTCAATTACAGTTTACATTCTATGTTATTTTGTATTTCAGATGTATAGCAAGATGGCTAGACAATCATCTACTTTATAGTATATACTCTAATATTTCCAATACCCACCTGGCACCATACATAGTTATTACAATACTATTGACTATATTCTCTATGCTCTACTTTACATCCCTGTGACTATTTTGCAACTTTCAGTTTATATTTATTAATCCCTTCACTTTAAAAAATGTTTTTATTGATTTCAGAGAGGAAGGACAAGGGGGGGGGAAGAGAGAGAGAGAGAGAGAGAGAGAGAGATCAAATGACGACAGAGAATCATTGATTATCTCATTGATCAGCTACCTTCTGCACGTCCCATACTGGGGATTGAGCCCACAACCTGGGCATGTGTCCTGATGGGGAATCAAATCTTGACCCTCTGGTTCATAGGTCAATGCTCCACTACTGAGCCCCTCCAGCTGGGCTTTCACCTTTTTTATAAATCAACAAACAACAAGTATTGGTGAGGATGTGAAAAAAGGGGACCCTCATGCACTAGTGGTGGGATTGCAGATTTGGTGCAGCCATTGTGGAAAACAGGGGAGCTTCCTCAAAATATTAAAATGGAACTGCCCTACGACCCAGCAATTCCAAAGAAACTCCAAACGCTAATTTGAAAGAATAGATGTACCCCTATGTTTATTGCAGGATTGTTTACAATGGTCAGGCTATGAAAGCAACCCAAGTGCCCATCAACAGATGAGTTGGATAAAAATGTAGTGGTACATATGTATGATGGAATATTAGCCAACCATAAAAAGAATAATTTTCCTTCTCAATATCAAGCTGATAATATCTTCCTTGTTATTAACACAAATATACACTTCTATTTACAACTCTTATTCAATTGTACAGTGATATTTTCCTGTACAACTCACTATGTGACAACTATGAGTTCCTTAAAAGCAGGCATCGTATATGTATCCAGCTTTCCTGCTTCAGTAATTAACTAAAACCTTTCCTCAGGTTTAGCTGCATTGTATCCAGGTGGAGATGTGTGATGAATTGAATGTAGTGATGACCAGTTGACTTTGTTGGACCTTTTGAGGATCTCTTTCTACAGTAGGCAATTCAAAGCCTCTGACTTTTACCAGAACTTAAGAGCCAGCCACCAATTTCCTCTCTTTAAAAAAAATGGTGATATGCCTCCAAAATTGCAGATGTTTTCAGTAAATCTGTTATCTCTCTTCCATCAACTTTATTTATTTTTAAAAGAAAATACAGTAGTTTTCAAACTCTTGCTGATCCACACATTTCCACGAGAGCCATTTGGTCTGAACGTTGTCGCAGCAATTACCACCTAGTTTAATTTTAAGTCAGTTCTATGTATGAGCTGTGCACATTGTCTATTATTTGCGTGTTCCAGGCTTAAAAAGAAAAATATTATAAACATCTATATTGAGCTCACCAATACAGATGATTTGAAGTATCAGATCTGAGACAGATAGTGAGTAGAAGGGGGAGTAAAGAGCTAGACCTACAGCTAGAGCTAGTGAAGAGGAAAGGATGACAGAGAAGAGAAGGGGAGTGGAGGGGAGAGGGGGAGAGGGAGAGGTGGAATAGAGAGGAGGGAAGAGGAGAGGGAGAATATGAAGAATCAGAATCAATAGCTTAATAGGGGCTGGTCTTTATTGAGCACTACTATGTGACAGGCAATGCTCTCAAAAGTACTATTGTTCCTTTTTTGTTAAGAGATGACAGCTGAGACCTTTAAGCCTCTTTAAAAGGAAGGCAATTTTCTGAATGCTGCACAGTTAGAAATATCTGCCTTTGAGGACTGACTCTGTTTATTAATTCTAAAACTGAGGCTCTTACACATACGACCTGACTCTCAGAAGGTTACGGAAGACTGATTACCTCACAGAGGGCTACCCCTGGCTGTCATGTTCCCCATTTTCCACTGATTTCTCCTCCTCACTGACTCTCTAGCCTTGAAGACCCTGCTCCTTGAACCCCACCAGCCCTGTGACATCATTTTTCATACTACTCTAAGATCGTGTAACTAACATATAACGAAAGTATAACATGTTTTGAGCTCGCATTTGGTGTGAGACCTGTGCTAGGAACTACTTTTACATGGGTAACGTGTTTTAACCTTCAGGACAACCCTATAGTTATCCACTTTTACAAATGAAGAATCAGCAGTTTGGAAAGGCTAAGTAACTTGTGCAAAGTCACAAAGGTTGGAAATGTCAACTTAGAGCCCTTAACTTCAGAGGCCCTTTTCTTAATTTCTGTATTTCTAAGCCATTACTGCCATGGCATCTAGCAAAGCCTTTACTTGGTTCTTTTTTGCACAAGGGTAATACTTGCCAATTTTGTCCTGTACTTGCCAATTTCGAATATGAAGTAGCTACCTATGTAAACATTGCCCATTACCCTAGCATCACTACATCTTTCCTCCTCAATGTGAAACACATGATACATTAGAAAAAGTGTATCATGGGCATACGTAATTATTTTCTCCTGATCTGAATGCTACTGAGAAGTAAGTGCTACTCCAGGTCTTTTACTTTTCAACCTTCTTTTAGTCTTCACTGTTTAATCCTTTTTCCTTGGCCTTCGTCCATTTTATTATTATTAGTTTTTCATTTCTTCAATAATTTGCACATGTATTTTCAAGAATTGGACATCTACATAATATGAAAATAATTTTTAGTCTACTCCAGTCATGTGAGATCACTAATGCAATGCCAATGATATAATTAGCAAGTTATCTCAAGCATTAAAAATAATCACAAACTCTGAGAAGGTTTAAAAATTACTACAAACAATAAGGAATTATTACTATAACCAAATGAGCATGCTATTTCACTATTTGAAATGCCTCAAAGGCTGTAAGAACTGGACAAGTCAAGGTCAAAATCCAGAGATAAATCTAAAAATGTTCAGTAGTTTAGTTCAATAATCTCAAAAATGGGGGAAAACAACATTAGAAAGACCACTTATGTGCCTGGTCTTTTTTTATCTGTGGTCCATATGACAGCACAGTCTCATTCAACTAAACTGCTTTGATTCTGGCTAAGAACTCTGAGTACAAAAGTACTTGAATATATGGGAAATGGTTGGGTTCAAGTGTGGGGCAGGCAATTGGTATGAAAATAAGTGAGGTTTAAAAGTTCATATTGTAAAACAATTTTCCTTCTCCTCTTAAAAACTAGTGGGATAGAAAACTGCTTCTAAAGAAACCTCTTTGAAATCACAGCTAGAGATTGCAAACATACTGTTTAGCTGGTAGGCGCACTTTGTCTTCTTTCTATAGTTGAATATAGACTTCTGCTGGATTAAGGATAAAAATATGTCATAAAGTGCTACACAGTATGAACCCGGTGATTAATGGTATTTTGTTCACATAGAATCTAAAGAATCATTTAAAAAATATAAGCATGGACAAAATACAAAGGCTTTCTCATTCCCTCCTCTTTCTGTACTTCAACTCACATCAATAATACAGACATGTGCAGTGGAATGAAGTAGAATTATCTATCTGTCTATCTATGTATCTATCTGTGTATCTATCTATCTATCTATCTATCTATCTATCTATCTATCTATCTATCTATCTATCATTCTATCTATCTATCTATCTATCTATCTATCTATCTATCTATCTATCTATCATTCTATCTATCTATCTATCTATCTATCTATCTATCTATCTATCTATCATCATCTATAGACATATCAGGCACTGGGTGAATAGTGGTACCATGCATAAAAACTATTGGCAAATGGCTCTCTCTCTCTCTCTGTGTGTGTGTGTCGATCAGGAATTTGGTTTTGAACATTTGACTTTGATACATAAAGAGATTTACAAGTGAAGTTGTCTACATGATATTGTTGACTACATGGGCCTAAAGTTCAGAGATATGGATTATTCTGAAGATATAATTTTTAAAAAAATATATTTTTATTGATTTCAGAGAGGAGTTGAGAGGCAGAGAGAGATAGAAACATCAATGATGAGAGAGAATCATTGACTGGCTGCCTCCTGCACGCCCCCTGCTGGGGATGGAGCCTACACCTCTGACAGGGAATCAAATTGTGACCTGGTTCATAGGTCGCCACTCAACCACTGAGCAACACTGGCTGGGCAGATATAAATTTTACAATTAAAGGAATATTGCTTGTTGAAGCTGAGCAATGGAAGTGAAAGGTATTTCTTAGGGGACATGAGTAGATTGAGGAGAAAATAAAGTTTAAGATCAAGACCTAAGGAATCGTGAGGAGGGGGAGTAAATGGCAAAGGAGACTAGAAAAGGGCAGCTGGAGTGGCAGGTGTCACAAGGTGGTGTGGGATTAGAGGAGTGGCATTGTGTGTGAGCAAGAGAGAATACACGATTGTGTAAAACGCTGTTGGATCAGCCTCTGTTAGGACAGAGCTAAAATGTAAGGAATTAGAAATACTAAGTTAGAACCAATAAAGGAATGCTTTGGGATTCTTGTGAGGATTTTATGAAATGGGCAGGACAGTAGTTTAATGCTATTGAGAGGGTCTAGTAGGACAGAAGAAAGTGTAGATACAGGAGAGTGAATATTTCATAGTTTCTGTAAAGGAGAGGGAGTGCCACCTGCATTTCTTAGGATTCTTAGTTGCAAAAAGCAAAATTCCCTCCCATTGGCTTAAGCAGAATAAAAGAATTGTAAACTGAGGGACAAAATAGGTCCAGAGGTATGGATGAATAGAACAGAATAATACACCTCAGTGGGGGTGGGGTCGGGGAGGGGACAGAAAGAGATTAACCAAAGAACACATATGCAACATATACATAACCCATGGACACAGATAATAGTCTGGTGAAGGCCTGGATGGGATGGAGAAGGGGTGGAGGGGAGCAAAAAGGTAGAAAATGGGAGATACCTATAATTATGTCAATAATAATAATAATAATAATAATAACTGTCAGGAAAAATAGAAAAAAAAGAACTGCCCCTGACAGGTAGAAAGTTTGTCATGTTTGTGTCCTAGTTACAAGGCAGGTGGAAATTTGAGTCATGTGTTATGTTACAGAGGCAAGTCTCATGACAAAGGGTTTTATAAAATACAGAAAGTGTATTAAAAAGATGATGGAATCCATGGTAGGAGAAACACCTACTATAAGAGACAACACAGAGTAGAAGCACTGGCCTGGTCTGTAGTTTAGGAATGTCCTCTGTGGTAATGGACAGATGAAAGAACAAATGGGTGATGATCCTCAAGTCAGTTTTGAGAGATGCCATTTGAGGGCAATAATTATTCTTAGAAAAATAGGATATAAATTCATCTTCTGAGACTAAGGGGAATAATGAAGGTCTGACAACTGAGAATATAGATAAGATTTAAATAGTCATTGTGGAGACTGCAAAATAAGGCTGAAAAAGAGAAATAATATTAATGAATTGTGTAGATGGTTCAGTCAATGAAGGTGATGGCCATGCATTTACAGTGGTGCCAATATTTCCAACCAGATGATTTTACTTCTGAAGAATAATGAGAAGCCTAAGTGAAGACATGTAGAACACAGATACCCAGGTTTATGCCAAAGTTTGAGTTCCCAATGGAAAGCCCTTTGAAATGGTAGAGAACAATGGGAGGTTTAAAATATTAGAAAAGTATCTGTTACAGATCTATAAATGCCAAGTGAGTTCTTATAGCCACACACTGCCAATGGCTAATGCTACTGGATGAAACCTGGGGTGTACTTGAGCCATTTGCATCTGCTCATAAGGACAGACATTTATCTCTATTATATTTTCAGTGTGATTTGAATTTGCTTATTATTCCAGCCTGTCAAGTTTTTTTTTGGCTTTGATTTTGTCATCCCTCATATTCACTTTTGTCTCAGGCATTGTTTCACCCAGAAATGTAATAAGCAAACCACATATACATCCAAATAACTGCTTTAGGACCCAATGATCACTTCTGGAGATTTGTGCAAAGTAAGGAAAAAAGAATATAAACACTCCTATGTTCACTGCAGCATTATTTACAGTAGCCAAGACATGAAAGCAACCCAAGTCCTCATAAACAGACAAGTGGATAAAAATGTGGTATTACATACACACAATGGAATATTCTAAGCCATAAAAATAATGAAATCTTATCATTTGAGACAGCATAGATGGACCTAGAGGGTATTATGTCCTATGAAATAAGTCAGTCAGAGAAAGGCAAATATCATATGATTTCACTTACATGTGGAATTTAAAGAACAAAATAAACAAACACAATTGAAACAGACTCATAGGCACAGCGAACAGCCTGGTGGTTGTCAGCGAGGAGCAGGGTTGGAGGAATGCATGAGAGAGGTGAAGGCATAAGGAAGTAGAAATGGGTAGTTACCAAATAGCCACAGGATGTAAACTATAGCATAGAGAATATAGTCAGTAATACTGTGATAACTACGTACAGAGCCTGGAACTATCAGGGGAACTCTTTATAAAGTAGATGGTTGTCTGACCACTATGCTATGCACCTGGAACTAATACAAAATAACAGTTAAAGTAAACTGTAATTGAATAAATTATAATAAAAAAATTTGAACTGGAGAGAGTTAATTATATGGCCTTATCTAATCTAATAAAAGAGTAATATGCAAATTGACCCTCACTCCATTACACCTAAGCCATGCCCATCAGCTAAGCCATGCCCACCAGCCAATAAGAGTGACTGCATGCAAATTAACCCAGCCAAGATGGCAGCCAGCAGACCATGGAGCTAGAGAAAACAGGAGGCTTCTGTTGCACCAACGGTGGAGTTGAAACTGCCCGCCTAGGCCAGCTGGGCCTCTGCTCAAGGCAACAATGTTTCAATTACAGAAGATAAATAAATCCCAGAAACCTGCTTCCAGCCAGCTTCGCTGGGACGTTGGGTCAATGGGAGCTGTGGGCAGCCTAAAAATGGCCCTCAACTCCTCACCCAGGCTGGACAGGCACCCCAGTATGGACCTGAACTCCGAAGGGACTGTAGGCAGCCTGAAAATAGCCTTCAACCCCTCACCCATGCTGGCCACACCCTCATGGGGTAAGGGTTCCCACTGGGGGGCTTGGCCAGCCTGCAAACAGTCATCAGCCTCTCACCCAGGCTGGCCAGGTATGCCAGCAGTTGGACATCCCCTGAGGGGTCCCAGACTGTGAGAGGGCATAGGCCAGGCTGAGGGACCCCCCTGAGTGCACAAATTTTTGTGCACTGGGCCCCTAGTAATCTAATAAAACAGCAATATGCAAATTGATGCTCACTTCATTATGCCCACAAGCCATGCCCACCAACCAATCAGGAGCAAATATGCAAATTACCTCAACTAAGAGAGCTGCAGCCATGGAACTGGAGTTGTCCTGGGCAATGGAGGAAGCCAGGGCCCTGTGAGCCCTGAGTCTACTCAAGGCTACAAAGTTTCAATTATAGAAGATAAAAAAAAACCCAGATACCTGCCAGACTGGGACCTTGGGTTGCCAGGGGCAACCCAGGCTTCGAGTGGGGGACCAAGGCAACAAAGTTTCAATTATAGTAGTTGAATAAATCCCAGATACCTGCTTCCAGCCAGGCACCCCAGTTAGGGACCCAAACTATGAAGGGGCTGTGGGCAGCCTGAAATGGCCCTCTGCCCCTCACCCAGGCTGGCCAAGCACTCCAGCAGGTGGACATCCCCCGAGGCTTCCCAGACTGTGAGAAGGCACAGGCCAGGCTGAGGGACCCCCCCCCCCCCCTCACCCGAGTGCACAAATATTTGTGCACTGGGCCCCTGGTATGCTATAAAGAAAGTAACTCAAATGCTTAGACATGTGGATTTTAGTAATCCTTTTCTTAGTAATAGAATCATAGAATCTTACAGCTATCTTCTCCCCACACCACCCAAATTTTTACAGATCTGAGCAAGCTGATGTTCAAAGAGAGTGAGTGATTTTTCCAAAGTCATAAACTTTATGGTTAAAAATTCAGGATTAGAATTGAATTTTCTGACAACCAACCCTGGGACTGGTGGCCCTTCACACACAATTTCTCCTTTCTGTTATATATGAATCTAATTATTTTCAAATTCAAAGATTTTCTACATAGTAACCTAATATTAATTTTCCATTAATGAACAAAGGATAAGATTAGTATGTCTTAAGGCAAATCAATTCTCTACTTTTTAGCAATTTTTTAAGTACAACTGTTTTTATGAATAAGGTCCCAGGGAGAACACTAGATTCATATAATTTGTCTGTCCCCTAAGATTATAGTCAAGAGATGAATATTGCATTAGCATCATGATAATGGAAATGCAAATTAAACAGATTTTTAAGTTCTGTAATTATAAAGCAAATTTTGATTCAGTTTTTTTTTTTCCTTAAGGCTATGTTGATTGGAAGCTGAAAACTGTCATTTAAGCTATTGGCTGATTAAAAAAAACATTTACTCACAGTGGACATTAAAACTGTAACTTAATATCCAAAGTATATTTGAAAATATTTTCCAAACTTTAATTTGAATTACAGTGTTATAATAAAATATAAACATTTATAAAAGTAAATCTCTTTTTTTCCCAATTGGAAACAAATTAGAATTTAAATTTAACGATGTTTCCATACTCATTTGACTTTCAAAGACTTGCAGTACTACAATATAGGTTTTGAAAGAAATTTTGGGGTTTGAATTTCGGATCTGTCACATAATAGTTGTGATAGTCAGAGAGGGTTATATAGCCTTTTCAGCTTCAGTTTACTCACATGTAAAATGGGCAAAGTACTTCCCATTAGGCTAAGAGAAGGAAATAACTATATGATATTTATAGTGTAAAGAACATTCCCTAATTTGTGGTATTCACATAGTAAATGGGAGCTAACATTTTTTAGTTCCTAGGAACTAAAATGTTCCTTTAGGAAACACATGAAATCTGTTCTCTTTCTCTGGGTGAAGTTTGTTGTAGTTATCAGTGTTACAAAGGTAAGCATCTACAGATGCATCAGATAGAATGCTTTGTAACTTGTGAAGTGTCATAATGTTTATGGTGACTATATTCTTTGTATACCAGCTACTAACCGTGAAGAAAGTTTCTTACAGTCTTGTTTAAGAATGGCTATAAAATTGCTAGCATTAATCTACACCAGGAGCTGTCAAGCAGGTCAAGTCAGCATGCTTCCTGTTTTGCCAAATAGTTTTACTGGCACGATGTCCATTCCTTTACACATGGTCTGTGGCTGCTTTCAAGCTACAAGGGCAGAGTTGAATAGTTGTGACAGAATCTGTATGACCTACAAAGCCTAAACTACTTACTCTCTGGCCTTTGGCATAAAACATTTACCAGCCTCTGGTCTACTTGATGAAAATGAGGAAGGCAGAGAAAAGATATCAAAACCTTAAATATCTCATAGCGGTTCTCAACCTGTGGGTCGTGATCCCTTTGGCAGTAGAACGACCCTTTCACAGGGGTCGCCTAAGACCATCCTTCATATCAGATATTTACATTACGATTCATAACAGTAGCAACATTACAGTTAGGAAGTAGCAACGAACATAATTTTATGGTTGGGTCACATTATGAGGAACTGTATTTAAAGGGCCAGAAGGTTGAGAACCACTGCTCTAGGAGAAACCATGAGCTAGATTTGGAAAAATATTGACATAGTCAGTAAAACTCTAGACGTTACTAAAAGAATTGTTGTGATTACTGACACTATCCCTCGTCTATTGTTTTAACATCTGCTATTTGCCTTTTTTTTCAAGATAAAATTATTTCTGATGTTTACTGTTGCTTATATTACCTTCATTCTCTACAATGCTTTTCTAAACTTAAAAACATACCACCCCATATTGATGGATTGATTGATTGATTGATGAGAGAGAGAGAGAGAGAGAGAGAGAGAGAGAGAGAGAGAGAGAAACATCTATCAGTTGCTTCCTATACCTATGCCAACTGGGAATCAAACCCACAACCTGGGTATGTGCCCTGACAGGGAATCAAATCTGCTAGCTTTTGATGCATGGGAGCATGCTCCAACCAACTGAGCCACATAGCCCAGGGCACCATTATATATACATGTATATATTTACATATTTATACTTTAAATGTATTTTTTATTGATTTCTGAGAGGAAGAGAGAAGGAGATAGAAACATCAATGGTGAGAGAGAATCACTGATTGGCTGTTTCCTGCATGCTCCCTACTGGGAACTGAGCCCGCAATTCGGACATGTACTCTGATGGGGAATCAAACCGTGACCTCCTGGTTCATAGGCTAACCCTCAATCACTGAGCCACATCAGCTGGGCAAAGTTAATTTTTAATATGATATGTAATTTATTTTTATTTCCAGACTTTTTTTCTTAATCATTCAAGTTATATTCCCACATCTACAAAATGTGAAAAAACTATAGTGATTTGGCCTTTTCAGCCATGTAATGCCAAAATCTTATTGAAAGGCTGTCTTGCCTAAAGTAACATAGATTGTGTTAACATACTTTCGAAATAATTAGTGTAAACAGAAAGCTTTTTCAATAAAATTAGAATAATTTTGACTTATCATAGACGGACTAGTTGATTGATGGAATTTTCTGCATTTTCCTGATGGCCATTTTGATACTGCACAGGTATAGTCACTAAAAATCGCCCATAGAAATGCTAAGATGATCAACTTGCTAAGTCACATTCTTTTAAATTAATAGAAGATTATGGAGATAATACAATAAATCACCATGTGATCTAACTTAAGCTTGTTAACGTGTGCCTAAAGTTTCATTAATTAAACTGTATTTAATAAACATGTGTTGGGTTCATACCCATGGCAGTAACTAGAAATGCAAAAATATGTCTTTCTCTGAAGAAACTCAAAGTATAGCAAAACTTAGAATACAGGCATGCCTCGTTTTATTGTGCATTGCTTTATTGCATGGTACAGATGTTTTGGGTTTTTTCCCCCCACAAATTGAAAGTAAGACCTTCCACCCAACTTGTTTTATTGCAATAGGCACTTTATTTTGGTGGTCTGGAATTTAAGCCACAATATATCCAAGCTGTGCCTATACAGCAAAGGATATAGATGCAGGGATCATTGGTTATCCATATTTTTATTTATAAAACAAATAAACTTGATTATAAAGGGGATTCCAGGTAGAGGACACAGCATAAGCAAAAGCACAGAGGTGTGTGGAAATGCACCAAGTAAATGACTTTACAATCTTGTGTGTAAACCATGTCATAGGAGAAAGTGTATTTTATTTCCTATTATAGTTT
>PVJC01043362.1:0-14548 GCA_004026665.1 Murina feae
TTCCTAGAAGAAGACTCTTGGATGTATCTTGAACATTTCTATCAATTTTGCCAAATCCTCCTCCAAAAATGTTGAACCACTTTAAACTCCCACCATAAGTCATGTGTGTGCCCTCTGCCCGACTTTGATGCCAATATCCTTGATTTCCCCCTAGAAGCTTCCCTCCCCTCAGCCAGGACTGCTTGGCACTTGAGCCAAATTCACTGTTCAGCCTGGGACTTGATTTCCCAAGATAGAATTATGGAGGAGGAAAAATAGTGTTCCTCTACCCTTCTGAGTTCTTAGTGGAGGCCCTTGTAATGAAAGACAGATTACCAAGAGAAAAACAAAAGTTCATTAACATGTATACCTTGTGTATATGTGGGAGATCCCAGGGAAAAATGAATAACTCCCCAAGGTGGCTTAGAATCCAGATTTAAATACCTTCTTCCTAGGGAAAGGGGACAGGATATCTAGGCCTCTTAGAGGAGAGTACACGAATTTTAGGAAAGATGAATGGGGGTAGGGGAGATAGTTTGTAACAAAGTTTGGGTGTGATGTCAACTTGTAGTCTCCTGTGATAGGAGTCAATCTTCACTGGCTGATGACACTTTTCCCATCAAGGGAACCTTTAGGGGGGTCCTATTTTAGGCAGATCAGGAGTTTTTAGTGAAAGCCTCTCCTTGCATTTGCTGTTTTTCAAGCATCTGCCGTTCAAGATCATCAATATAACAACACAGCATATGTTGGGGTGGCATGTTCTCTGACCTTCAGAATAAACCCAACAAAAGCTTGTTTCCTTTCTTAGATGATTTGCCACAGTAGTGTCATTCCCTGGAGACAGTATTCTGACCAGACTTTCCTGGGAGTGGTCATAACATATACTGTGCTTGTAGAAAGGTGTATGGCATATCACTAAATAAATCAGCATCAATTTTCTCATCTTGTGGAAAGGGAGATAAAGTTATGATAGTTTGTCTCCCTTTCCACAGGTTTCCTACAGATTTGTGTCTCTGCTGTAGCCCCAGTGGCCCCAGCTTCTCCATAGCTCTGGGGCTTGGAGCTGCTGGGTGCTGGGCCCACTTGAAGGTTTGTGTCTCTGTTCCTCCAACCCCAGCACTGAGGCTGGGCTTGGGGCTGCTGGGTGCTGGGCCCCCTGATGGCTGTGCCTCTGTTCCTCCAACTCCATTGGCCCCAGCACCTCCACAGGTCAGGTCTCTGCACCTCGGATCCCAGCAGCCCCAACGCCAAGGCAGGACTTGGAGTTGCTGGGGTGCCAGGTGCGCTGCAGGCTGTGTCTCTGTGCTTCGGACCCCAGTGGTCTGGGCCCCAGTCACTGGGGTCTGAAGTGCAGAGACCCAGCCTGCAGGGGGCCCGGCACCCCAGAGGCAGCAGCAACCAAGCAGACCCAGAGGCCCTCTTCCAGTGGCCTGGGCAGAATGCCTGCATCATTACCATGTTGACAATGCAAGAGTCTTGTCCCAGTTGCCACCATCTTTGTCTCGGAGTGATGGTTAATTTGCATATTGCTCTTTTATTAGATTAGATAACTATAGGTGACTTATCTCCTCTTTTAGATATACTGGTAGAATAATGTCCCATTATGTATAAATAATCCAAACTTCTTATATTTACACATTAAGTATAAATAATGTTTCATTAAATATTAAGTATAAATTAAGAAAGCAATGTGATTTTATTTTAATAGCATCTGATAATAATTAAAAAGGATTTTACCCTATATGTTTAACCTTGTCTGAGCTCTGAATAAAATTATCTCTAGTCAAGAATTATCTGAGTACCTCAAGGGTCATGGCCTAGAAGTAGTTTTATTGTCTTAAACCTGAGTTACAGTGTACCACAGTTGAACACCTAGACACTGTTTTGCCTACAAAAACAGTTTTCTTGTTTGCTCTGTCAAAACAACCAGGCTCTGCTTAGGTATTCTTCACATACTCTGATTCATTTGGAGCCTAAAGTCATTTTCTTAACTCCAAACTAGTACTTGAGTTCTAGAAGCTCATATCAACTATGTCCATAAGGCTGCTTTCTGAGTCTTGCTCCACTTGAGGCAATGGTACCTCAAACCAAAAAAAACTAAAGATTGTATTGCCTTAAAACCAAACACTGTTATCAAGGGAACATTGTCTTTGTTTAATGTGAGCTGCTGAACTCACTTATACCTGATAATTAGTAACTTCCCTTTTCAGTTAAACAAGATTAATAAGCTCTAGAGATGCTGTACACTATCATACCTATAGTCAATATGTATTATACACATATGTATTTAAAAAAATTTAAGAATATAGATCTCATATTAAGCATTTTACTGCAATAAAATAAAATTTAAAAAATAATAAAGTGAACTGCTGAGTATTGAAGCAACTTAGACATGTTGCATGTCATTTAGCTGAAGAATGGAAGAATATATTTGCCAATGATATATCTGATAGAGGGTTACTATCCAAAATTTATAAAGAACTCATACAACTCAACACCAAAAGATAAACTAAACCAATTAAAAAATGGTCAGAGGAACTGCATAAGCACTTCTCTAAAGAGGACATACAGATAGCCAACAGACATATTAAAGATGTTCAACATCACTAATCTTCAGGGAAATGCAAATTAAAACCACAATGAGATATCACCTCACACCTGTCACAATGGCTACCATCAATAAATCATCAAACAACAAGTACTAGCAAGGATGTGGAGAAAAGGGAAAGGAACCCTTGTGTACTGTTAGTGGGAATGTAGATTGGTGCAGCCACTGTGGAAAACAGTATGGAGGGTCCTCAAAAAATTTGAAATGGAACTGCATTATGACCCAGCAATTCAACTTCTAGGTATATATCTAAAAAAACCTAAAATACCAATTTGAAAGGATATATGCACCCCTATTTTCATTGCAGCTTTATTTACAACTAGAGGCCTGGTACACAAAATTTGTGAATGGAGGGAGGTGTCCCTCAGCTTCTCCAATCTTGGACCCCTCAGAGGATGTCCTGTGGGATCAGGTCTAAACCAATAGTCAGACATCCCTCTCACAATCCAGGACAGCTGACTCCTAACCGCTTGCCTGCCTGCTTGATTGTCCCTAATCACTTCTGCCTGTCAGCCTGATCACCCCCTAACTGCTCCCCTGCCAGCCTGATTGATACCTAACCACTCCCCTGCTGGAGTAATTGACATCTAACTGCTCTCCTGCAGGCCTGATTAATACCTAACCACTTTTCTGCAGACCTGGTTGCCCCCAACTGCCTTCCTGTGCCAGCCATCTTCTGACAACATGGGGGTGGCTATCTTGTGATGTGAGGGTGTAAGAGTCAATTTGCATATTACCTCTTTATTATATAGAATAGTCAAGATATGGAAGCAATCCAAGTGCTTATCAGTAGATGATTGGGGGGGGGGGAATCAGTGGACCATGACTAAGGTGGCTCAGCAGTTGAACTTTGACCCAAGAACCAAGAAGTCACTGGTCAAAAGGATATATGCACTCTATGTTCATAGCAGCACAATTGACCATAGCTGAGATTTGGAAACAGCCTAACTGCCCATTAGCAGATGAGTGGATTAAAAAACTGGTACATCTACACAATGGACTACTAAACTGCTATAAAAAAGAAGGAACTCTTACCATTTGCTACAGCATAAATGGACCTGGAGAGAATTATGCTAAGCGAAATAAGCCAGTGGGAGAAAGATAAATATCATGTGATTTCACTCATTTGTGAAATGTAATGAAAAAAATACTATAGTAAAGTGATTATCAAAAATAGATCCAGAGACAAGAGAAGTACTGAATAGACCATCAAACTTCAGAGGGAAGTCAGAGGAGGGGGTTAAGAGATCAACCAAAGGACTTACTAGGAAGCATTGGTTAATAATTCAGATTTTGTAATCAAAGAAAACATGATAATTTCAAGAGAAACATCAAAAGTCCTTTATTCAAAGTAATGTCCATCACTAGCTACATATTTCCCCCATCTTCAGGTAACTTGTGGATACTGCCCCAACAGAACTTTTCTTGTTTTGAGGTAAACCATTCAGAGACCAAATTTTCCACTTCTTCATACGTTTTGAAGTGCTGCTCAGAAAGTGCGTGTGCCACCAATCAGAACAAGGGTAATCTGAAGGAGCAAGGTCTGGTGAATACAGCAGGTGGGTTAATACTTCTCAGGCAAGATCTTTTAACGTGTCTTTAACTGGTTTTGAAGTGTGTGATGGTGAATCATCATGAAGCAAAATTACTTTGCCATGTCTTCTAGAACATTCTGGTCATTTCATGATAAAAGTAACAAATTGATTATATGTTGTCAATAGTGATCAGTATTACTGGTTTCACCTGGTTTTAGAAGCTCATAATACACCACACCTTCCTGATCCCACCCAATGCAGAGCATTGTCTTCTTTCCAAAGCGATTTCAGCCTTGCAGTCGATGTTGATGATTGACCTCAATCAACCCATGATTTTGTGCATATGGTATTCTCAAAATCAATCCACTTTTCATCGTCAGTCACAATCGATGCAAAAAAAAAAAAAAAAAAAAAAAAGACTTTCTTTCCTGCCATTGAAGCAATATTTTACTGATGACTTTTTGGTTTTCCTTTTGTCTTTCATTCAGTTGATGTGGCACCCATTTTCCTTCCTTTAAAATCTTTCCATTGCTTGTAAACAATTGGGAATTGTTTGCTGAACAACATTTAATCTTTCTGCAAGTTGTTTTTGAGTTTGAAATGCATCTTCATCCTATAATGCTTGTAATTGTTGGTCTTCAAACTTTTTCAGTTGACCTGGACGTTCTTCGTCTTTCATGTTGAAATCATCACTTTCAAATCATTTAAACAAGCATCTTGAGATGGAGCATGTTCACCAGAAGCTTCCCAAAGTATATGATAACTTTTTCTTCAAAATAAAGTAATGAATTAAAACTTCCCATGAATATTCTTTTTTTGGCCTGTAATTCAATATTTTTAAGCATAAAATATCTATGATGTTAACACCTTCAGCAAATTTGACATATGAAGTTTTGAAGCTTGCTGTCAATACAACAAAATAGCATACATATCAAATCGCATATATATCAACATATGTGTAATTCTATCTTTTGAAAGAAATCTGCATTATTAATTGGCACACCTGATATATGCATGCATATAAGCATAACCAATAGACACAGACCCTAGGGGGTGAGGACACGTACTGGGGGATGGCCAGGGAGAGGTCAATGGGGGGAAAAGGAGACATATGTAATACTATATGTAATACTTTAAACAATAAAGAATAAATGAAAAAAAAAGTCACTGGTTTGATTCCTGGTCAGGGCATATGCCTGGGTTGTGGCTCCAACCCTAGTAGGGCTCATGCAGGAGGCACCTTTTGAGAGTTAAAAGTGGAAAGAAAGCAATATAGCTATCACCACCTGATTACTGAAAGGCAGAGAGTTTTTTGTGAATAAGGAAACGTGCATTCTGTAAGACTACCTCTGATCCTCACCTGCTATATGATCTAAGCTGGTTACCTGACAATCTGAGCTTACTATTTCTATCAGGAAAATAAATAACAATAAAAGCCCAATTTCTATAGACTGAAAAGGGTTGTTGCAAAGGGCAAATGATCAAATGTAGAACAAGTACCTTGTGAATTATAAAATACTTTTTAAGTGGGGATTGTTACTATAACCACTGAACTGGAGTTAGGAGACACCAAATGTTCTTTGACATTTATTTCTAAGAAAAAATTGTACTGCATGAGTATTTTTATAAAGAACACTAAGTCATTTTTTAACAGCAATTTCAAAGATGTAGAAATGTTTTCAATAGGCTGGCTCTTTGTTGATATACAACATATAAGAATAGTGTTTAATTAAATGACAGATGTTTGATGAAGATTTGAAAACTGTGCAAATGAATCAATGAATGTATTAACTCTGTGTATTCATGTATGTATATACTTATATACACATTTATGAATAAATGGTTATATGTCATGAGTGGGAGCATATTGGCTTATTTGGGTATTTCTGAATCAGCTAGATACCTTGAAATTATTTTGGTTCTTTAGGCTTAAAGTGCTGTGATACATTCTTAAAGTTTGTTTCTGGTGGTAATTTATCCCTTCCAGGGCAATGTATTTGTGTAGAAGAGAAAATGAAGTGTTTTTTTTTCAAATGTATATCAATAAAGTTCAATGATGAAATTAGCCCTAACTCTGTATATACTACTATAACAATGTTATATTTCTATTAAAATAAAATTTTATACAACTTTCTAAAATGACATTTTTTGGTAGCAACCAGATTACCAACACTGTTAGTATAAGTTAATAATTTTTAACTTTCCAGAGTGTCTGTGATATTGCTTTAGATATTTGGGAAGAGGACACAGAGATTAATTTAAAAAAAGTCTCATCCCTTCCTTTCAAACTATATTTTTTTTAGGCAACATCAATATGGACTCACTAAGAATAAAAAAATTGAACAAGATATGGACACATTGATTTCATCTCTTAATGTCTAAAAGGCTCACTGAGAATAACGAAGTTTTTAAGGAAGAACACTATTTTAAGCCACAGAGGAATTCTCAGGAAATGGCTGATGAAATGATGCCCTGAAATGTCTACCTTACACTGTTGTTTCATCATTTCTTCAAAAATATTTATTGAGTGCCTACTATGTTGTCAGGCATTATTCCCAGCACTGGAAGTACAATAGTGGAAAAAGAAAAGAAAAGACATCATGCCCTAGCTGGTTTGGCTCAGTGGATAGAACATCGGCCTGAAGACTGAAGGGTTTCAGGTTCTTGTGGTCAAGGGCATATGCCTGGATTGAGGGCTTGATCCCCAGTAGAGGGTGTGAAGGAGGCAGCCAATCAGTGATTCTCTTTCATCGTTGATGTTCCCTCTCCTGTTCTCTCTGAAATCAATAAAAATATCTTTTTAGAAAAAGACATCGTTCTTGTTTACATGGAAGCTTATATTATACCAGTGGAAGTTGAAAATAAATACTTGTTAAAAGGTAGCTTAAGATAGAGGTGTAACAAAGAAAACATGTCTGAGGAAGAGTTAGTAATGGTGAGTGAGTGACAGCTTAAATGTGAAAAGCATGAAACTTGGAGACTCACCAAAATAATTTGAAAATGCATTCTAACAGAGAGGCCCACTGATTAGAGTCAACATGCTAATGTTATACCTTTATTGTAAAGAAAACGAACTTTTGAATAAGGCATTATTTTATATCTATTAGCCGAATAAAAAAGTTTTGATCTTTACTCAGTGTTGGCAAGAATTCAGTAAAGCTGATAAACCCCATAAAGTTATCAGCAGAAATTTTATAACACAAGATAATGCAAGGATATATTCGAAGTACTAAGAGAAAAAGCAGCCAACAAAGAATACTTACCTGAAACTTGCCCTTCAGCAATGAAGTTGAGATAAAGACTTTCCCAAACACTGAGGGAATTATCACTACACCTTCATTACAAGAAATGCTAAAAGTTCTTCAAGTGGAAGTTGAAGGATATTAATTAGTAACATGCAAACATGAAAATTATAACACTGTAGGTATATATGTAGTCAAAAAAAAGATATACATAGTCAAATTCAGAATATCTTAATACTGTAGTATGGTGGTATTTTAGCCACTTAACACTGATATAAAGATTAAAGGACAAAGCAATAAAATGTAACTATAGCTAAAATAATTTGCTAGTAAATTCACAATATAAAAAGATGTAATTTTGACATAAACAAATAAAAGGATAGGAATAAAAGGGGAGAGTAAAAGGTAAGTTTTTGTATGTGATCAAAGTTGTTATCAGCTTAATATAGACTATTATATCTATAAGATGTTTTATATAAGCTTCATGGTAACCACAAAGCAAAAACCTGTAGTCAATATACCAAATATATAAAGAAAGTAATAAGAGCATACCACTATTTAAAGTCATTACTTCACCAAGGAAAGAAGCAAGAGAGAAAGGAACCAAGTGAACTACAAAATAGCCTGGAAATAATAAGATGGCATTAGTAAGCACTTACCTATCAGTAATTAATTTAAATGGATTAAATTCTTCAGTCAAAAACCATAAAGGGGCTGGATGTATTTTTTTTAAAGAAGACCCAGCAATATGCTGCCTGAAAGAGAATGACTTCAGACATAGGCTCAAAGTGAAGGGATGTTAAAAGATATTTGATACAAGTGGAAACCAAAAGAATGCAGGGGTAGCTATATTTATATCAGACAAAATATACTTTAACTCAAAAGCTATAACAAGATACAAAGGTCATTATATTATGTAAAAGGGTTGGAGTATTTAAATATTATTAAGCAAATATTAACAGATATGAAAGGAGAAATAGACAGTATAACAATAGTAGGGGACTTCACTATCCCACTTTCCACAATGGATAGATCATTCATATAGAAAATCAATAAGGAAATATCGGGCTCTATTCCAGACGAAACTAACAGACATCTACAGAATCTTCCATACAAAAATGAAAGAATACATATTCTATCAAGCACACAAGGAATATTCTCCAGAATAAATTATATGTTGGGTCAAAAATAGGTGTTAGCAAATGAAGGAAGTGAAATAATCTGAAGTATCTTTTCTAACCACAACAGTATGAAACAAGAAATCAATAATAGGAGAGAAACTGTAAAATTCATAAATATCTGGGTATTAAACAATGCACTCCTGAAAATTCAATGGGTCAAGGAAAAAATCAAAAGGGACAAATCTTGATACCAAATACAATGAAAATACAACATATAAAATTCTATGGGATGCTGCAAAAGCAGTTCTAACAGGGACATTTATAGAACCTACATTAAGAAAAAAGAATGACCTTAAATAACCTGACTTTATACCTGGAGGGATTAGAAAAAGAAAAACAAACTAAGCCCAGAGTAGGCAGAAGAAAGGGAATAACAAAGATCAGAGCAGAAATATTGAAATAGAGACCAGAAACACAATAGAAAAAGACCAATGAAATACTGCTATTTGTGACAACATGGATGTAGCTTACAGCAAAAGAGATGAAAAAGAAACAACCTAGATGGCTGTCAACAGATAAATGGATAAAGAAAATATTGTATATAATAGAATATGTATTATATAATGGAATATCATTCAGGCATGAGAAATAAGGAAATTTTGCCATTTGTGGCCACATGGATAAACCTTGAAGACATTTTGCTAAGTGAAATAAGTCAAAGACAAATTCTATGGTCTTACTTATATGTGGAGTCTAAAAAAACCAAATTCATAAAAACAGAATAGAGTGGGTAGTTGCCAGATGCTGGGGATGAGGAAAATTGGGAGATGTTGGTCAAAGGGTACAAGGACAGATAAGATGAATATGTTCTGGAGGGTTAACAATATTCAGCAGGGTTGACAATATTATATTATGCTAGAGGCCTGGTGCACAAAATTCTTGCACTGGATGGGGAGCAGTCGCTCAGCCTGGCTTGCATCCTCTTGCAGTCCTGGACCTCTCAGGGGATGTCCAACTGCCAGCTTAGGATCCTGCGGGGATCAGGCCTAAGCCAGCAGTCAGACATCCCTCTTGCAGTCTAGAACCCCTTGCTCCTTACCGCCCACCTGCTTGCTGCTCCTTACTGCTTGGCTTGCTGCTCCTTAGTGCTGCCACAGAGGTGGAAGTGGCACCCACCACTGCCGCTGCACTCACCAGCTGTGATCCCGGCTTCTGGCTGAGCGGTGCTCCCCCTGTGGGAGCACACTGACCACCAAGGGGCAGCTCCTGTGTTGAACATCTGCCACCTGATGGTCAGTGTGCATCATATCAACTGGTCATTCTGATCATTCTGCTGTAACTATTGCTCAGGCTTTTATTATATAGACTAGAGGTCTGGTGCACAAAATTTGTGCAATGAGGGGGGAAGGGGTCCTCAGCCCAGCCTGTGGCCTCTTGCCGTCTGGGAACCCCTGGGGGATGTCCGACTGACAGCTTAGGCCCATCAGTTGGACATCCTTAGCACTGCCACAGAGGCAGGAGAAGCTCCCACCATTGCCACTGCGCTTGCCAGCTATGAACCCAGCTTTTGGCTGAGTGGCACTCCCTTTGTGGGACCACACTGACCACCAGGCGCCAGCTCCTGCATTGAGCGTCTTCCCCCTGGTGGTTAGTGTGCATCATAGTGATTGGTCGTTTCACTGCTCGAATTTGCATATTAGCCTTTTATTATATAGGACTAGAGGCCCAGAAAACAGATTCGTGCACAGTGAAAGAAAGTTAATTAGAAGAAATATTTTAGAGCCCAAGGAGGGACCACAGGAGGGCTTCAGGGCATGTCTGGCCCATCTTTCCCAGTTCTGATCATCCAGACCCAAGCAGCAAGCTAATCTACCGGTAGGAGCATCTGTCCCCTGATGGTCAGTGTGCATCATAGCAAATGGTTGAATGGTGGAACAAACAGTCAGACACTTAGCATATTAGGCTTTTATTATATAGGATTATATAAGATACTTAAAAATTGCTAAGAGAATAAATCAAATGTTCTCAACACATACACACACACACACACCACACACATACGCACACGGTAATTATGTGAAGTGATATTAACAAATCCTATTGTCATTATCTAATGCTAAATCCTACCTAATAAAGAGGGAATGTGCAAATTGACCGTCACAACATCACAAAGATGGCAGTGTCCACAGCAAAGGTGGGGTTTCCATAACACAAGATGGCTGCACCCACAGTGAAGGCCAGAGGACCTCAGGCTGCACCCCCTGCCCAGTGAGGCTTGACAGGGGACCTCAAGACACGCCCCCTGCCCCCTAGGCCAGGCAGGGGGAACTTAGGCTGTGCCCCCCATCCTGGTGCCAGTCCAAGGGACCTGAGGGTGCACTGGAGGACCTGAGGCTTTGCCACCTGCCAGGCACCAAGCCAGGGGACCTGAGGCTGCACCCCCCACCCTGAGGCTGAACTCCCCACCTGGCAGGGCTTGACAGGGAACCTGAGGCTGCGCTCCCTGCCCAGTGGGGTTTGACAAGGGTGAGGCCAGCCAGGTCTGGGATCTTGCCCAATGAGGGTGGGGCTGGCTGGGGCTGGGTCTTGCTAGATTTTGAAGTACTGCAGGTGGGCAGGGACTTGACTCTGGGTCCTGCGGCGCACCCCAGACTCTGACAGGAAGAAGATTTTCATATACATTTTACTAATTTTCTTTCATCTATGACACTTCTATTATAGAGAAAGGGCAAATAGCAATATTAAAATATTTCCTCTAATTAATTTTTTTTAACGTAAATGAATTTCATGTACCGACCACTAGTATATGTATCAAATCATACTTTTATACACCTTAAACTTACATCATATTATATGTTAATTATACCTCAATTAAAGCTGAAGTAAAAAAGAGAATTCAGTGAAGACTAGTATACTTTTATTATAATGCTATAAATTAGTATAAATTTTTTTGGAAAGTAAATTGGCAATATTAATAAAACCATAAAGTATGCATGCCCTTTCATCCAGTGATCCAAAATAATCTAAAATAAAAAAAAATGTTTGAAGTCCAACTGTGTGAATCACTGCATCATTAGTAATAGTGAAAAAAATTGGATCTAATTGAGATGTCCAACTGGAAAAAAATGAGTCAGTAAATTATAGCGCCTCTATACTGAGTATTATACAGTTATTAAATATGATGATTAATAACATTTTGGCACAAGCTCATAATTTAGAAAGTTTTAAATATGAACTTCCTCAGTGACATTTTAATGGCATTTAATAGATTCCAAATTCAGCACATAAAAATTATCTTCTCTTACCTACTCCCCCTCCCATTTTAACCATCCCTAAGCAACACTCATACCCCCTCTGTTCCTTACAATGACTAATTGCACTACCATGCATTCAGGCACTTAAGATAGAAATCTGAAAATTATTTTTAATTTCTCTGTCCTCATCATCCTCATAGACAATCACTCATCTGCACTTTGATATGCAATTTTTTTTTCTTTTTGTCTACTTTAAATTAGGCCTTCATTGTTTTTCAGCAGGACTTTAAAAATAGCCTGTTGTTTTATTTGGTTTCTCAATCTAGATTTTCTCTCTCCAGATCTTGAAAAAAACCTGCTGCCAATTGTCCCAAAATATAAATTTGATCATGCCATTCTCTTGTTCAAAATCCTTCAGTGACTTCTCATCTCCTATAAGAGGTTTTTCTTAATACCTGGTTATAATGTGTACAATTTGACCTAAATGTAGGAGCATGCTAGAGCTGGCCCATACCACTTTACAGCCCAATATGAGCATCTCTTCTCAATTCTGTATTCACTGGCATGCTAGAAGTTTGAAATTGGCCATGGCAATGCTACTTATACCACACAAATTGGCAAATCCTCAAATACTATATATTAGGGCTTTCTGGAGAGCAGGGTATTAATTTAGCAGCACACCATTGCCCCAGCCTACTTTTCCAGGTTTATCTCTCATTCTTGTTCCCCATTGAAACATCTTGTTTGTTCATCCCACTCTCTTTTCCTTTACTTAACTTTCCCAATTCTTGGACTTTGCTCAATCTGTTCATGTTGTCAGGAGCACTCTCCTCCTACCCCTGGTCCGTAACTACCTATCTATGAAAATCCTACTTATCCTTCATACCCAACTCATAAGCTCCTCCTGTAAATGTTACAATATATCCCTCCCCAATCATCAAACTTAAATGTATCTCTCCCCCTATATTCCCAGAGGGTTTGTTGCTCTCATAAAAACTGTTGGTCTTCCTCACTACTTCATTGTCCACATAGCTGCTTTCTTTACAAATGTGTAACTGTTTGGACAACCAAGACAATTCTATATTCATCTTGCTTTCCTCCACAGTACCCAGCAGAATGCTTTGTACCATAGAAAGTGATTAATAATCATAATTGGACTTAAATGGACTAAAAAAAAACATGACTCATGATCTTATCATGGTGCAAATCCTCTAAGTGACAAAGAGAAAAAATAATGTAATGGTTGCAAGACAGAACAAATATTTCTGTTTTAAATCCCTATGCTGATCATTTTTTAAGAATTCAAATAGCATATTTTTCCAGCTTTCATGATGCAGTGTGGTATTAAATATTTTTACTGAACTTGCTAAATAATTATATGAAAATATTTTTGATAAGCAATTTGGCATTTATCCAGACTTATATACTTCAATTTAGCTATTGTTGATATATTCATGATTTTTAAACAACTTAGACTTACCAATATTCATTTTTCTACTTTTTTTGTCAGTTGGTCAATCTTTTATTATAGTGACAGCTTCAGATGTACAGAAAGTTGATTTTTAAATGGGTTACCAATACATTGGTCTTTGGACTCAACTACTATATTCACTTGGAAGTCTGGATTGTCCAGCTTTTAATGGAAAATTATTTTAATTACATTTTTTCTCATTGCAAAATCAATAGGTTCTCATTAAATAGAAAGCAAAGATGCAGATAAGTGAAAGGAAGCATCAAAAATGACCTACTATTCCATCTATCTGGAGAGAAATACAAATATATATCCTTTTCCTTCATATACATTTATACTCTCATTCATCCATCATTCATTCAATATTTATGTGCCAAGAAAATTTCTATGTCTTAGAGATATCTAGACTCACTTTTAAGGCTATAACATTCTGAAGATTCAAGCTTATATTACAAAACTAGGGGCCCGGTGCACAAAAATTTGTGCACTCGGGGTGGAGGGAGTCCCTCAGCCCGGCCCGTGCCCTCTGACAGTCTGGGACCCCTCAGTGGATGTCCTATGATGGCCCCAGTCTGCCAGGCGCCTTCTGTGTGTGTGTGTGTGTGTGTGTGTCACCACTGGGGACCTGCCCCCAGCCCCATCTGAGGCTCGGAGCAGTCCTCCTGTGTGTGTCTACCTGCCGGGGGCCTGCCCCCAGGCACACCGTGGAGGCTTGGAGCAGGCACCCCCTCTATGTTGATCTCTCAAACTCTTGCCCTCCCCAGCATGTTGTTCTCTTTTTTGAGCGTGGCCAGGGCTGCGGGCGGCCTGCCTCCCAAGCTTGCCTACTGCCCATCTTCCTCCAGCCACCAGAAAGCAGGGAAAACCCCGCCTCGTTGTCAGGCCAGCCTTTTCCTGCTCCCTGATCCCCGGAAGGGACCTGGGAAGCCGCCAAGCAGGACCCCAACTCTTTCCCACTCACCCGTCCCCTGCTGCCTTCCTTTCCCATTTCCCGGTGCCGCCAAGGGGTCTGGGAGCTGCCAAGCAGGACCCCGGCCCCTGCAGCCTTGCTTTCCCGCTCCACGATGCCCCGCAAAGGGCCTGGGCAGCCACCAAGCAGGCCACCGGGCCCTTGCCGCCTCTTACCCGCTTCCCAGTGCCCCTCCAACCCTGCCGCCTGTTTCCCATCACGGGTCCTGGGTCCTGCGCTGTCCCGCCCTGCAGCCGCTCTGTGCACTCGGGAGGTCCCTCAGCCCGGCCTGTGCCCTCTCGCAGTCTGGGACCCTCGGGGGATGCCCACCTGCTGGCGTGCCTGACCAGCCTGGGTGAGGGGCTTTAAGGCTGCCCACAGCTCCCATT
>PVJC01043363.1:0-14568 GCA_004026665.1 Murina feae
TTCGCCGGGCGGGGCGGAGCAAATAGCTATGGCGCTTCTCAGCCCGGCTCTGAGAGACACCAGGTCTCTGTGTCCCACAGTAATTGCTGCAAGCAATGCTGAGAGAAACCCGTTTTGGATTTCCTCCTGGTGCCAGTCTCTGGGTGTCTGGGTCCTTAGAAACTCGCTTGGAACTGGAGTTCAGAGCTGCTGGGAGCTTGTGGCTCTCTCCGTTTTGGAAAAGAACCGCGACCTCCGGTACCAGCCCTTCCCCGAGCCCGTGCGCGTGCCTCCGTACCTCTGTACTTTGCTTCCGCTGCTCCTCTGAGTCTCAGACTCTTCTCTAGTTGTAGGATTTTCACTCAGCCAGCCTTCCTGTGGGTACGAGTGGTGTCCGTGTGTTCTTTTCAAGGTTTTTCTGAAATAGTTGTTCACAGCTGCATTTACGCTGTCTACCCTATGCCGCCATCTTGTTTCTCCTCATATACAGTTTAGAATTTAAAGATGTTCATAATTTCAGGTAATGACTTCCTACTGTTGACTACTACAACTTCTCAAATAAGGTTAATATTCATTGGCTGGTTACTAAATGTGTCCTGCACACAGTCCATTAAGCTGATCTTCACAACACTAATAGGCAACATCTCTTATCTCCTTTTTACTGATGAGGAAACTGAGAAACCAAGAGATGAAATAATTTGTCAAAAATTAATCAGTTAGTAGGTGGCAGACAGGTACTAAATCCAGGATATCTCATTCCAAAGTCCCTCCTCTTAATTATGACTCTAGATTGTCTTCTAGACTTCCTTATGAGTGGGTGAGCATACTAAGTCTCATTGTTATAGCTCTAAATAGTAAAAAACTTTGGTGAATATCTACATAGAAAATTTCTGACACGCCCAAGCACCCACCCTATTGGTCACACCCAAGTCCTGATCTTTCTGGCAACTCATTAATATAATAATGGTATTAAAAAGCCAAAAAATCTGCCTTGTCATATAGAACTTATGCCGCTAAAAGGTATAGAAATTCAATTAAGAATTTTAAAGTTTAATTTTAAGTTATATTTTAAAAATATCAATATATATTATTTTCAAGTAAGATTAAAGTGTAGAATGAAAGGGTCATACAATGAATGAGCATCCAAAATTCACTTAAATCATGTCAAGAGTAATGGCTTAAGTATTCTCTTTTAAAAATTTTTAAATATTTTATTTTTATATTGGAGGATTTTGTTTTTTAAATTTACCTCTCTTAATGAGAAATAATCTGTTTTGGAGATTGGCTATTGTTGGATGATAATGAGTTTGAGATTCCCTTTTGCCAGATGAACTTGAAGAAACATACAATAATATGAAAATTACCAGCATGTTTGAATATTTATAGGGAACCAGAAAAAAAACAACTATATCAATATATAAGCAAAAAAGAAATAAAAACAAGTAAGAATTTGATTAGTCTCTAAAATCTATAAAAGTTAGTCTTTGAAAAACTGTACACTTATTTTATAACAAACATTCTGTGTAGATCTTTTCTAAGTGGAGACTTTTCTTATGTAGACAGGTAAATAACGGTATTAGGAAGACCATTGAACAAGAAAATAGCAGAAAGAATTCAAACCTCTGGTTACTTCCAAAATCATTTTCCTGCCTTTAATAATTGTCTTTTTCCAGCTCATCATTGTCCTGCTTTGCAATCACCTTGGGCTGGATAGACTGCTTCACCTCTTTTCTAGAACCAATTCAGAAGCCTTTACTACGGTAAACTGCTCAAACTGAGTGTCCTGAGGAGGTGGCTATTGGCCAGGGATCCCTTCTGCCTAGATGTTCTGTGTATTTGGGTTTCTCACCTTATGGAGTGCAGTTGGGAATGAATGACTGGGCAACAGTCCTTTCCTGAGCCCAGGAGGCTGGCGGAGGTTTGTTCTTCCTGCCAGTCCTGTCAGCAAGGTACTGGGTTCTGTGTCCTTCCTCACGGGCTCCAGCCACCTTACACAGTTTCTGTCTCTTCTGTCTGCCTGTTCTGCTGCCCCGGTCAGACCTTCCTCCCCACCTTGAACCACCTGAATTCCTCCACCAGCCAGCACAGACCCTCATGCATTGCCACATGCTGGATGCCAGCCTTCTCAAGATGAGGATATTAACACACTCCGGGCACTTGAACCGAAAACAACAGCGCAAGTCAGATCAGAAGGGGAGCGGTGACTGCCTGACAGCAAGGCAAGGTTTCAACAATTGGTGGATTCTGGCAGTTCCCAATTCGATCTTTGAAGTGCTGGGATTCCCACCTTTGACCATGTAGTTCTTGGCAGACATTCTCTTCCTAGTGATTGCGGTTGTCTCACTTGGAATTAGTTCAGTTCTTCAAAGCAGGGAGAGCCTGTCAAAAGAGTTATTTTTGTATTTTTGTTGGTGATGGTCACTCCTGTGCAATACGATGGCAGGAGAGACATTTACTGCATCCATCCTGGCTTAGATTACCTTTCTGCAGAGAGGTACCAGGAATTGGAAAGCGGAGTGCCAGAGCTGACTCAGGAGGAAGGACCTCATGAGTCAACTGTACTCTCATGGGCTCATCACCTCACTGATGGTTACTCAGGTTCTATTAGGCAGAATGGGATTTATATAAATTGTTTATGTCCATTATAAAAAAATTGGAAGTATGATTTTAATAGACATAAGCAAATAGGATTTTAATGCCATTATTTTATTACATTGTATAAAAACGTTGTAAGTAAACACTGTGCAAGTTTATAGATTTACAGTGGAAGATAGTCTTTCTAGTATCTAAAATATAGAACTATTCTCTGTGGCTTTCTATTTCTTATAAAATACCTACATCTATAATAATAAAAGCGTAATATGCTAATTAGACCAGACAGCTGAACTACCTTCTGGATGTCCTTCTGGACAAAGCTGCAGTGGTGAGGGCTGAGGCAGAGGCAGTTAGGGGAGATCAGCAGGCATCATACAGGCAGGCAGGCAGACTGATTAGGGGCAATCAGGCAGGCAGGCGTGCGATTAGGAGCTAGAGGTCCCAGATTGTGAAAGGGATGTCCCCTGAGAGGCCTTGAGTTCAAGAGGGTACAGGCCGGCCTGAGAGACACCCGCCCCCCTCCCACCCCCTTCACCCCCCGCACTAGTTTTGTGCACTGGGCCTCTAGTAAGGATTATAAGTTGAGGTGGAATCAAAATGCAGGAAACCACCTAATTGTGTGGGTTATTTCATGTTTAATAGAAACTGATAGACTGTGTATGACTATTATCTAGTGCAGCGGTTCTCAACCTGTGGGTCGCGACCCCTTTGGTGGTAGAACGACCCTTTCATAGGGGTCACTTAAGACCATCCTGCATATCAGATATTTACATTACGATTCATAACAGCAGCAACATTACAGTTATGAAGTAGCAACGAAAATAACATTATGGTTGGGGGTCACCACAACATGAGGAACTGCATTAAGGGATCGGGCCATTAGGAAGGTTGATCTAGTGGGTCATAAGAATGCTCGTATATGGCAGATTCAGTATTTTGTTTTGAAATATCTATGTCAGCTCCTTGACTTACATTTTTTTCAAGACCATTCTTCTTATGTTATGAAAATAACTTACGTTCCTATTGTTTATGTTGTTTTCTTGATGGGAAGCCAAACTTTCTAATATAATGTTGCTCACACTTTAATGTGCATCCAAGTCGCCTGTGGGGAACCCTGATTACTGCAGTATGTAGCAATAGAGATTCTTAATCTTAGTTGACGCTGGGGATGGCACTACCCTTTGAGTAACAAAGCTCTAATCCTCCTAAGAGATGGCTGACATCCCTTGGGATGGTTTGTTTCTATATAACTTAGCAGCTCTTTTCTTCTGAACCTGGTTTGTGTTTACTCTATAGTATGTTACATCTATAGAAAAAAGCTTAGTATAAAGATAAGTGAAAAACAGCACTGGAGTGTAGTTTGTATAAAAAAAGTCACTTCTGCTCATTCAGCTGATATTGATGAGCCATGCCAGTTCTAGCAATGTCCAATGAGGTGGTTTGTTTTTGTTTTTCCATGATATATTCTTGTGGAATCCTGGAATCGGGAGTTTGCTATGCCTCACACAATATTATGGTCCAGCCTACAGTAACTGCTGACATGATAGGCACATGGCAGAGAGAAGGTTGTTAGCTTTTAATAGGTAGTTTTAAGGGTCAATGGAAATTGACAAAGGAACCAGCCACTCTGTGTATGCTGAGGGGTGGAGGAAAGGAACGTGTATGGAGGGTACTCAGCAAGTCATAATATATTTTAGACAATTTAGCATTGATTCATTAATAACTTCTTCAAAAAGTAAAACTGCATGTGTTATAGTGAAGAAATAATTGGTATGTTGTAGGATTGACAGCACCTAAAAAAAAGGGGGGCAACAAAGCTTGTAGCCAAGTGATGTGAGAAGGGATTATCTAGAAGTCAATAATTATGTCACGTACCCACTCAGGGTGAGAGAGGCAATGCCACGATCTCCCTGAAGGAAGATTATCTAATTATCAAGAGTCCGGAGTTCATTTTCACTGTCTGAGATTTGAACTTGTTGGGCGTTACATTAATTCATTGGTCTATTTGCGCAAAACTTCCTCAGACAGACCAAACGAGCACACCGAATCCATTCAACAGCAGCAATTCCACAGTTTAGACAGACGCAGATGGGAAGAGAAGCAATGCTTGCAAATTCTAGCTAGAGTGGGAGTGTGGCTAGCCTGTTCAACAAACAGGTCAGGCCGATTCCTGTAACCCCGGGGCACTGCTAAAAGAGGTCCAAGATGGAATTCCTTAGACTGCAGAAATCCCAGAAACAGACGGTAAGTGGCGGCGCTGTGGCGGCAAGGTGCCTGGGTCAGACACCAGCGCTCTCAGCCCCGTCTCCCAGCATTTTCAAGTCTCCGTTCTTGAGAGCACTGGAATGTCAAGTATGTGCTGCAGGAGAACTTACTCAGTAATCTCTGAAACAGAGGACCTTGTAAGAAAGAAAATACATGAAAAAACAACATCAAAAAGCATACCTTTCCCCTTGAGTCCAAATTAGGAATGCAGTCCATATTCTTAAAACATGCACGCGGGAATGAAAACTTTTTTGATTTTGAAGTCTAGTACTATGTTATTAGACACAGGCCTGGGAAATAGTAAGAAGCGGGGGTAACATGGTAGTGACTGGGGTGGCAAATTCCAGCATCACAGTTTTATGCCTCTGTGGAACTGGTATGCTAACAAGCTGGTTGCTCGCGTTTTCACTCAGTGATACATTAAGGGGGAGCACCTTGAGTAGTGGAAGTTTTCTTAAAATTAAAGTACACATGCACGAAACGTGCAGCTCGGACACTCACAGTTTAAATGACAATGTACAATGGACTGTTTTCTCTGGGGATGAAATTCTTGGGACTGAGTTACTTCCCAGGTGCGTGAGTGTAAGCAGCTCGGCAACACTGTCTCAGCCCGCTGGCATGTGCATTGCCCACTTGCCATAGTAGAAACAGTCGCCCTGGGAATGCGATAACTAATTTTGTGAGGGGGGAAAAAAAGAAAATAATCCGTTAATATTGGAACAATATTAATGTCTATAACGTTGTAATTAACTAGTTATTAGTAACAGGAAAGGAGCAAAGGGAAGGTCAGACATTACACGCACGTTCCCTGGCAAACGCTGGGGGAGGGAACCACACAGGGAAGATAGAGGCGTGCCCATAAGGTTGGGGTGACATAGGGAAGATACTTGCCTGTCAGTCACCCCTGGGAACGGATGTGGTTGGCCGGAACGGGCATGAGCACTGTCAGTGTGCGAAGAGTTGGAATACATAATCTGCCGAACAGAGGAGCTCGCTCTCTTGTGCTCCGAGGACTCCTGGAGTCGTGTTGCTCGGGGTCTGCTCTCTTGCTTGCACCCCCGTGGCCCATGGCCGTGCGGACCCCCCACACAATGGCCTCATGGGCTGTAGCTAGCTTGATACTGAACTGGACCCGGCTTCAACGTGGAGAGGCAGTGCTGGGCACTGGTTCTGATTTTTAGCTCTACTGAAATCCCACCTACACTTCTATACCGAGGCTAAAGGAAATGGGTTTTTGGAAACCTAGAGGTATGATGACATGGGAATAAAAGCTTTTCACTGTCCCTCGTCCTCTGTGGGGAGCTCTGGAAATGCTTTTTCCAATGGTACCCCAAGAATTCCACTCCCACGAGCAACAGAGGGAGACAAGCTATGCTTCCTCCCTCTGTTAACAGCAATGTGGGCAATTCAACTAGAAAATACCCCTTATAATATCAAAAATTCTAGATTTGGTAGTCGTCTTAGCATTAGCAGTTTCCTTGATCCCCGAATGAAAAAGGAGGCATCACTCCAACAAGGAAGAAATTAGACAAGAAGCAAAGTGCTTCTCTAATCTTATCAAGTTTCCTTTTCGGTTGTCCGCTGCCAGCGATACTTGCTGTGGAACTCAAAGGGCACTGGCCCTTGATAAGAGCTGGAAAGAAAACAGAATCACTAATCATAAGTGGATCGACAAGGACGGTGACAACCATGGCTTCTAGGGTACTTTCCCACACCCGCTGCTGCTGGTAGTGGAATCTGAGCCACTGAAAGAAATGTGGGCAATTTGGGGACAGGTTGCTGATTCAGAAATGGTCAAAGGGAAGATGGATGATCCGAAAGGCAGAACCAGCTGAGGGAGAAGGGGGGAAATAGAGCTACTCAAGTGGGGCTACATTGTCCATGATAGTCATTTGGCTTAAATGCATTGTTCTCTCCCACACCAGCTGAATTTCTTATAGTTTTAAATTTTTTCCCTAAAATCCTAAAGCACTGCAAGGTTCTTTTATGCTATTAGAACACTAGTCCTAATCAACACTAGTATTTGCACTACTAAAACATTAAGTTCAAATACTTCTACAAGGATCCCAGGGATTCTCAAGATAAGGGCCAGGCCCTTCCAAGGGGGTACACAGTTGTCATCTGTGCTGTTTCTTCAGGTCTTCCCCACCCACAACACTCCCCAGACCTTCTGATACACCCTTTTCTGGGTGTGTGGCCACAGCAAAATGCTCTCTCTGGTATATTGTGGGTATCCTTCAGGTGGTATTTTTAAAAAATGGATTTGACCATTCTTTTTTAAAAAATACATTTTTATTCATTTCAGAGAGGAAGGGAGAGGGGGAGATAGAAACAGTAATGATGAGAGAGAATCATTGATTGGTTGCCTCCTGCACGCCCCCCACTGAGGATTGAACCTGCAACCTGAGCATGTGCCCTGACCGGGAATGGAGCCATGACCTCCTGGCTCATAGGTCAACACTCAACCACTGAGTCACTCCAACCGGGACTTCATATTGTATTTGAACAAACACCAATGTCCCAGGCCAAATCAGATTCTCTAGGAGGTAACTTAAATCTTACATATTTTTTAAACTATAGATGGTTCTAATGTGCTCCTAAGGCTCAGAACATGCATTTTTAGAGATTAAAATGTAGAACCATCAGTTATTCATCCTATGGATTGATTTTTCCCAAACCAAGAGTTATGAAAATTAATGAATACGAATTTTTAAAAAGAAGAGGTAGCTAGTATTATTGCAATCTAATTTTTTAAAATATGTATTTTGTTGATTTCATTGGGGGCCATAAAAAACTTAGTTTAGCTCAATATTTGGTTCCAACTAAACTGTAAGCTCTTCAACTCTTTTGCAGACCACTTGCAGTGAGAGCCAAAGACTTTGTGTTCTTCACAGGGCCAAGGAGAGCGGGATGCTACTGTTGCCTACTCTCAATACATTTTTGTTAAATGTCCCTTCACAGGTTATCTAGTAAGATAATAATAGCCCAGCTGGCATGGCTCAGTGGTTGAGCATCATCCTATGAACCAGGAGGTCATGGTTTGATTCCTGCATGCCCCAGGAGGTCATGGTTTGATTCCTGCATGCCCCACACTGGTTGCGGGTTTAATCCCCAGTGTGGGGCATGCAGGAGGCAGCCGATCAATGATTCTCTCTCATCATTGTTTCTATCCCTTCCTCTCTGAAATCAATAAAAATATATTTTTTAAAAAGATAATAATAAGAGAGGTAATTGAAGAAACACTAGAAAAACTGGTCTATCTGGAAGAGCTTACTATGGTATTTTTATGTGCCCAGGAGATGGCCGCTGTGGATAATAGAAGGATCTGCATAGTATTATTCATGTTTTATTTAACTTTAGGTACTCTTGAAGACTTTAGTGTATTTATTTAAAAATATTACCTTTGGTTGCAATTAAGCAAGTCACGGAAGACACTTTGGCAACAGGACATGCTCAGTGTCACTCAGACATTACTAAAACTTTGAGAGTCTTTCGCTAACTTGAGAATTTATAAGAACTCTGGCCGGGTGGCTCAGTTGGTTGGAACATTGTCCAATACACCTAAAGCCCGTGGGTTCAATTTTCAATGAGGACACATACCTATGTTATGGGTTTGATCCCCAGTCAGCACACTTCAGGAGGCAACTGATCGATATTTCCTTCTCACATCAATGTTTTCCTCTCTCCTTTCCTCTCTCTCTCTCAAATTAATTTTTAAAAAAGCAAAAAATTGCCCTAACCAATTTGGCTCAGTGGATAGAGCATCAGTCTGCGGACTGAAAGGTCCCAGATTTGATTCCGGTCAAGGGCTTGGTTGCGGGCACATCCTCAGTGTGGGGTGTGCAGGAGGCAGCTGATTGATGTTTTTCTCTCATCGATGTTTCTAACTCTCTATCCCTCTCCCTTCCTCTCTGTAAAAAATCAATTATATATATATATATATATATATATATATATATATATATATATTTAAAACAAAACATTTCCTTGGGTGAGGATTTAAAACATATTTAAAAAAATAATTTATATGAATATTATCTCTTGGTTGCAATTAAGAAGTGCTCAGTATTGAAATCAGGAGAATATCCAAACAACTAAAGAGAACCAACAGCTCAGAGTCAACATTTGTTCTTTTTACCAGAATATGAGATTGAGTTAGGTCAGGATCTTTGAATGCAGAAAACCTCAAAAGTGAGGAACAGGGTGCAAATGACCTTGGTAATTGCAGAAATAACAATTGAGTTCAGGCTTCCTCTGACTTTATCTTGTGGAAAGAAAAGAAAGGAAAGAAAGTCCCAACTTTTCCACCTTTCTGTGAAACACAAAGTTAAGGTTAGCTTATAGAAGGATGCTAGCCCTGTCCACCCCCAAAGTGGCATGGGGGAAAGGACAAGGGTCAGCCGGCACTCACTCAGTAAATGAGTAAGTGCGTCAGCCTCATCCATGGCAGCCAGGACCAGGGAAGTCACAGATAATCAGCATGTGCTGGGTGACACAGCTGTCCCCTAGGTGCTGAATGACTAAGGGGCAGGTTAGGTAAAGTGTTCTGCCAAGGAAGGAAAGGGACAGGGCAAAGCTACATAAAACACTTAGATATTAGAAAACAATATATAGCCGATGGGTAAGTTTTGAGATGCTTTGCTATGAAAATTTAGCAATAAATAGAGATTGTTGCAGCTATGTTAGAGATTGTTGAAAGACAAGTTTGGCCAAAGTTGACTTGGGTAAGGGGTCAGAGTTATTTGAAGAACCTCAAAAACAACAATGCTCACTTCCACTTAAAAACTAAATTAAGGACATTCTGTTGAAAGGGAAAGTAGGGTCAGTTACATAGCTGTTCTCTTTGTTTCCAAATCACTTCTCAAAGAAGACCAAGAGTAGACACATAAGAGAAAAAGTCCAGGTCCAGCAGGGGACGGGGAAATTTTTTTATAAGCATGGTTATTCTCTAAAAATATATGTGTAAGCCAAGGGAAAAAATCATCTTTAACAGGCAAAAGTACTATGGAAGGAAAATAGATTTGAAGGAGCAAAGAACTGTCACTGAGCTCTTGAGACCACCTACCCGTGTCTGCCTACCTCTGAAGAGTAAAATATTGACAGCCCAGAGCCCCAAGGGGAGCGATGTATATCCACTTCTCACGCCAATCAAAGTGTATTTGGCTCAGTTCCAGAGAATATTCTTGGATTTAATTTTTTTTCTTAGCTCCATAAATTTAATGGGCTGAAAAAAATTGTAAAAGCAGGCTTTAATAAAAAGAAAAAGGTTTTCTTCATTTTGTTGTTTATTTTCTTAATTAAAAAAAAACACTCAAAAAAATAAACCCCTATAATTTCATTTTTCCCCCATAAATCTTACAAGAAGTATAAGTTTCATTACACTGTGACCTTGAGAGATGATACTTTTTTTAGGATGCTAGAATACTATCCCTATCTATCTCTCCTTGGATATATTCTTATTAGTATCTATGATTATATTTATTTACCTTAACTTAATTGGGAAACTCCATGTAAAAAGATGGAACACTGAGTTCTTGGTTTAGTTAGTCTATTGATATTATCTTGTTCTATTTTTATATAATACTACGTTTTATAGAATGTAAGGTACCATTACATTTTTAGTTTTATATGCTTAATCTGTAAGTTTCAAGTCATGGCTGATTAAAGCCGCATAAGTGGGAAGCAGGTACTTTGGGTAAGGTGACCAGACGTCCCACTGTTGGCGGGACAGTCCCGATTTTTAACAATTTGTCCCGTGTCCCGCAGCGTTTTAAAAAAGTCCCGATTTTTGGAAAGAATGCACGACAAACTAGGGAACAGCGGGAAAACAGGAAGGGAATAAAATGTTTTCAGCGGCCAAGTGGTCAATGGTGTCCCGCTTTACCAATGTTAAAATCTGGTCACCTTAATTTGGGGCACCTCCTTAAGAGTTCTATAGGACTTCATTTTTATCTCCTACCATCCCCCACACTGCCCATGATTTACCCATCCTGTGACTACAGTATTTTTCAGATCCTTACACAAACCAAGCTGGGTTTCAGGCTTTCCCGTATGCAGTTCCTACTCCCTGAAACATTCTTCCACTCTAGGCTGGCCCCTTCTCATTTTGGAGATCTCCATTTGTGTGCCAACTCTCTGGAGATGTTCTCATTCCTCATTTAAAAGAGCTCCCCGCCCACGTTGTCTCTCCCGGTACTCTGTTTACTTTCCCTTCAAAACACATCAGAGTGGGTTATTTTTATTTGTTTGTTGGTTAGTGTCTCCCCTACTCATTAGAACAAGCTCTGTGAGTGAGGTTCACAGGAATGCCCATCTTCTTCATCACTGTTTATGTATCCAGCACTAGCATAGGGTCTGGCAGAAAATAGGTGTCCAATAGATATTGGTGGAACTAATGAGGTGTATATTATTGGCTAAAGTCCACAAACATTATATTTCCAGTTTCCTTTATGACCATGAGGCCACGAAGAAAGAGAAGGTTACTTGCCTGCCGTTTGATTAATTTTTATTAATCACTAGGGGCCTGGTGCACAAAAATTTGTGCACTTGGGGCAGGGGGGCCCTCAGCCTGTCCTGGGCCCTCTCAAAGTCTGGGACCCCTTAGGGGATGTCCACCGGCTGGCATGCCTGGCCAGCTTGGGTGAGGGTCTGATGGCGGTTTGCAGGCTGGCCAAGCCCCCCATCGGGAACCTTTACCCCATGAGGGTGTGGCCAGCCTGGGTGACGGGCTGAGGGCCATTTTCAGGCTGTCCACACCCCCTTCAGGCAGTGGACAGGGAACCCATCCAGAGGCTCCACGGGGAGCAAGATGCCCGCCTCGGAGGCCACCCCGTAGTCTGGCCCCAGCAGCTCGAAGAACTCCAGGGTCTCGGTGACCTTGTCCAGGTCACATAGGTTCACACCGCACCCTGACGGGCCACACCAGCTACCGTGCAGCCGCAAGCCCCAACTTATCCCCTGCCTCATCAGCACCACCGCCTGCCATGCCCCCGTTGCTGCCCGAACCGCACTGCCACTGCTCACTCTGTGGCTGCCGGTCTCCATCTTGGCTGGGTTAATTTGCATACAGCTGCTCTGATTGGCTGGTGGGTGTGACTGGCTGGTGGGCATGGCTTAGGCGTCTTGGAGAGATGGTTAATTTCCATATTACTCTTTTATTAGAATAGATGGTTCACCAAATTAAAACTTACTAGTAAGTTCCTAGTGGAATAGCTACATCAGTAGTAAACTGCAGAGCATGTTGTGTGCTAAAATAGATTACTGCTGTTGACAAACCTAAGCCATGGGGGAATGGGGAGAATTGCTCTAGGCATTTATATAATGACAGCAGAAGTCAAGTGGGTGGAAGAAAGAAGTGGATTCTCTTTGATCCTAGATCTGCTGTTTATTAGTCATTTACTAGTTAAGATCTTAATAGTCTCTGAGAGCCTCAATTTTCTTATCTGTAAAAGGCAATAATTTCATTTCATAGGAATAATGCAGATGATACATGAGGCAGTTATATGGGCCATAGTTATATAAATATAAATGTGCACAATCTTGTTTTGAAATTAAAAAGGGGAAGCTCATGCAGCTAGCTGCCTGGGAATTGATTCTGGGCAGCTGTGAGCATATTGCCAATTGTGTTCTTTCCACAAATTTGCTATGTGTCTCAGAATGGGTTGTTGAGGAACTTATGTAATGTTAGTGAAAGTGTTTTGTGAACTGCAAAGGGGCATATACATTTATGGTCTTATAACTGTTATTATCGGGTTAAAAAAACAACAATAGATTCTATTAATAAGAGAAATCTGTTAATAGTGACTGTTAGCTTTTACCTTTTTAAAGTAGATAGGCTTCATAGAAGCATGAGCTTCACTGAGATGCAGAAACCCTGTACAGTAAATAGGTTATAACACTGCGGACAGTGGCCGATGCTTCACAGTGAAAATGCTCCCTTCCGCTCCTAGAGGAAGGTGAGTTTGCTCCATTTCTGATTGACTTTGATTTCTGCTTTCAAACTTTGCTCCAAAGAAGGTTAGTCACAATGGTGAACTCCTTAAGAGGAAGCAGCCATAAAATGGAAAATCAATCAAGGCAATCAGCTACTAATCTTAGTGGATCAACCAAGAGAACTTTCATCCAGGATGAGTCAAAGAATCACTGAATTCTAAGTGCCGGAGAAACTGAAATGTACTCTTATTAACCCAAAAGCGTAATCTAAAGTTCTTTTGATTTCCAGTCTTTTAAGGAAACCAAATAAATTACTTTATATTTTTTGACCTATACATAATACCAAACCATAACATTTTCACAGGTGCCATTTCTCCTGCCAAGCTTTGATGGTATAGTTATTACCCATACCAAGGAAGGGCATAATTCTGCAGACAAGGCTCCTTTTTCTTTTTAAAAAAATATATATTTATTGATTTTTTTTTTTCCAGAGAGGAAGGGAGAGGGATAAAGAGGTAGAAGCATCAATGATAGAGAAACATCAATCAGCTGCCTCCTGCACACCCCCTACTGGGGATGTGCCCACAACCAAGATACATGCCCTTAACCAAAATCAAACTTAGGACTTTTCAGTCGCAGGCCAACACTCTATCCACCAAGCCAAACCGGCTAGGGCCAGACACAGCTCTTTTTTCAATTTTGTTTTATTGCTTAAAATATTACAAAGAGTAGTACATATGTCTCCTATCCCCCCCCTCCTCCCCTGACCTTCCCCTGGCCTCTCCTACCCCCCATTGTTTTGTGTCCATTGGTTATGCTTATATGCATGCATAAAAATCCCTTGATTGATCTCCCCCCACAATGTCCCAAACCTCGCCAGCCTTCCTGCTGTAGTTTGACAGTCTGTTTGATGCTGCTTCAAGAGCTCAGCGACTTCATCCTTCCAACACTTGTAATCTTTAGCAAAACTTCAGTATTTCCTGAACAAGCAAATGGGTAAATGAAAAATTATAGGATTTATTCTGTCAAACTTTTTGTAATGCATATACACAGGCTTTCTAATGATTGTATGTTGGCAGTTTAGAGGTTATGTTTTTAGGGTAAAGTAATGGATTCTCTGTTGGGGACAGTTTGGAGCTTGATTCCCAGTAGGAGGTGTGCAGGAAGCAGCCAATCATTGATTCTCTCTCATAATTGATCTTTCTATCTCTTTCATCATCTCCCTTCCTCTCTGAAAGCAATAAAAACATATGAAGGAGGAAGGGAAGGAGGGAGGGGGGAGGGATATTTAGACAGTTCTAAGTAACTGTGAGATGAGGTTTCTCTAAAGTGTAGTCAGAGCCCAAAAACATTTTAGTTTACTTCCGTGATTTTCACTTTTTTTCTCCTGCCTTGATTTTCTTTCAATACCAAAAGAGTGCATTCAGAAATAACTACTTCTCCTCAGCCCAGGACTTTGCTCCCTAAACAAATGTGGGAGTTAAGTAAAGGCTTAAGAGTTAACTAAAGGCTTAAGAGAATAAAGGTCAGAGAATGAGAAGGTCCTGGAGCCACCAGGCCTTTTCTCCCCTGGCCCCACCTTCCTCCTCTCAGGCTCATATGATCCTCTGAGCCTCCCCTCCTCCTCACCTCACCTCTTCCCCATTAGTCCAAATGCAGTATCAGCAAGTGTTTCCCATTCACATTCAGTTCCTCTTCACACCTCACATGGAGTAATATTTATAAAGAAATAGAACTGCTTTTGCTCTGCTTTCAAATTAGGATGAGGCTACCCTTAAAGTTGGGGGGTTATCTCCA
>PVJC01043364.1:0-14549 GCA_004026665.1 Murina feae
AAACAGATGGAAGAACATACCATGTTCATGGATTGGTAGAATCAATATCATTAAAATGTCAATACTACCCAAAGCAATCTATAAATTCAACGCAATCCCCATTAAAATACCAACTGCATATTTTACAGACCTAGAACGAACTCTCCAAAAATTCATCTGGAATAAAAAAAGACCCCGAATAGCTGCAGCAATCCTGAGAAAGAAGAACAAAGTAGGAGGGATCTCAATACCAGATATCAAGCTGTATTACAAAGCCACTGTCCTCAAAACTGCCTGGTACTGGCACAAGAATAGACATATAGATCAATGGAATAGAATAGAGAACCCAGAAATTGACCCGAACCAATATGCTCAATTAATATTTGACAAAGGAGGCAAGAACATGCAATAGAATCAAGACAGTCTCTTCAATAAATGGTGCTGGGAAAATTTGACAGATATATGCAAAAAAATGAAACTAGACCACCAACTTACACCATACACAAAAATAAATTCAAAATGGATGAAGGACTTAAATGTAACACGGGAAACCATAAAAATACTAGAGGAATACAAAGGCAACAAAATATCAGACATATGCCAAAGCGATTTCTTCACTGATACAGCTCCTAGGGCATTGGAAACTACAGAGAAAATAAACAAACGGGACTTTATCAAAATAAAAGGCTTCTGCACAGCAAAAGAAACCATCAGCAAAACAACAAGAAAACTCACTACATGGGAGAACATATTTGTCAATGTTATCCCTGATAAAGGTTTAATCTCCAACATTTATAGGGAACTCATACAAGTTAACAAAAGGAAGACAAACAATCCAATCAAAAAATGGGCAAAGGACCTAAACAGACACTTTTTAAAAGAGGACATTCAGAAAGTCAAAAGACATATGAAAACATGCTCAAAGTCACTAATCATCTGAGAGATGCAAATCAAAACAACAATGAGATACCATCTCACACCTGTAAGAATGGCTATCATCAACAAATCAGCAAATGACAAGTGCTGGAGAAGATGCGGAGCAAAAGGAACACTCGTGCACTGCTGGTGGGAATGCAGACTGATGCAGCCACTGTGGAGAACAGTATGGAGTTTCCTCAAAAAATTAAACATGGGTCTCCCTTTTGACCCTGTGATCCCACTTTTGGGAATATATCCTAAGAAACCAGAAACACCAATCAGAAAGGACATTGCATCCCTATGTTCATAGCAGCACAATTTACCATAGCAAAAATTTGGAAACAGCCTAAGTGCCCATAAGCAGATGAATGGATTAGAAAACTGTGGTATCTCTACACAATGGAATACTATGCTGCTGTAAAAAGGAAGGAGTTCTTTGCATTTGCAGCAGTATGGATGGAACTGGAGAACATAATGCTAAGTGAAATAAGCCAGTCAATGAAATAAAAATATCACATGTCCTCACTCATCTATGGATAATAATAACCATTATAAACTGGTGAACAAAAATAGATACAGAGGCAGAGCAGCATCAAACAGACTGTGAAATTACAGCAACAAGGACAGGGATATTGCGGGGTGGGGGCGGGTAACAGATCAGCCAAGGGACTTTTGTGCATGCATTTAAGCATAACCAATGGACACAAAACACTGGGGGGTAGGGGAGGCTGGGGGAAGGGCAAGGGGAAAAAGAGATATATGTACTAATCTTTATAAAGCTTTATGTAATAAAAAAATAAAATAAGAATAATAATAAAAAAGAAAAATAAAGTTATTGGCCTATTCAGATTTTTTTATTCTTCCTGGTTGAATTTGGAAGCTTGTATTCTTCTAGGAATTTGTCCATTTCATTGAAGTTGTCTAGTTTGTTGGAGTAGAGTTGTTCATAGTATTTTTTTTAAACAACTCTTTGTATATCTGTAGGGTCAGTTGTTACTTTACCTCTTTCATTTCTGATTTTGTTTATTTGTGTCCTCTCTCTTTGCTTCTTGGTGAGCTTGGCCAGAGTCATCAATTTTGTTTATCCTTTCAAAGAACCAGCTCTTGGTTTCATTAATATTTTGTATTGTTTTTTGTTGTTGTTGTTCTCTATGTCATTTATTTCTGCTCTGATCTTTATTATCTCCTTCCTTTTGGTTATTGTGGGCTTTTCTTGTTGCTCTCTTTCTAATTCTTTAAGTGGCATAATTACATAATTTATTACCATTTTTTCTTGTTTTGTGAGGTAAGCCTGTAGAGCTATGAACTTCCCTCTCAGGACTGACTTTATTGTGTTCCATAGATTTTGGATTGTTGTGTTTCCATTGTCATTTGTTTCCAGGATGCTTTTTATTTCTTCTTTCATCTTTTGATAACCCAATCATTGTTTAATAGCAAACTATTTAGCCTCTAAGTGTTTGATTTTTTTCATTGTTTTTATTGTAGTTGATTTCTATTTTTATGCCATTGTGATCTGAGAAGATGCTTGTTATGATTTCCATCTTCTTGAATTTGAAGAGACTTCCTGTGTCCTAATATTTGGTCTGTCTTTGAAAATGTCCCATGTGTCCTTGAGGTGAATGTATATACTGTAGCTTTGGGGTAAATGTTCTGTAGATGTCAATTAAGTCCATCAGATCCAGTGAGTCATTTAGGATCGCCGTTTCTTGATTTATCCAGTGGTGCCAGTGGCGTATTAAAGTCCCCTAATAACTGTATTGCTATCGATATCTCCCAGAAATTGTTTTATGTATCTGGGTGCTCCTGTATTGGGTGCATAAATGTTTACCATAATTATATCTTTTTGTTGAATTTCTCCCTTTAGTATTATATAGCGGCCTTCCTTACCTCTTGTTATGGCCTTTAATTTGAGGTCTATTTTGTTAGGTGTAAGTATTGCAACCCCAGCTCTTTTCTCATTTCCATTTGCCTAAATATTTTTTTCCCATCCCTTTACTATCAGTCTGTATGAATCCTTTGTTCTGACAGCAAATATATGGGTCATGTGCTGTTCAGACAGCAAATATATGGGTCATGTTTTCTTATCCATTCAGCTACCCTATGTCTTTTGATTGGAGCATTTAATCCATTTACATTTAATGTTATTATTGATAAGTGCTTGTTTGTCATCATTTTTATTCTTAATGTTTGTGTTTCTTCTTGCTTTTCTGTTTCTTCTTTTTACAGCAGTCCCTTTAGCATTTTTTGCCTTGCTGGCTTGGTGGTAATAAACTCTCTTAGCTCTTTTTTGTCTGCGAGGCTCCTGATTCCACCTTCAGTTTTGAATGATAGCCTTTCTGGGTATAGTATCTTGGATTCAGACCCTTGCTTTGCATCATTTTGTATTATTTCATTTCATTCCCTTATGGCCTGGTGTGTTTCTGTTGAGAAATCAGTTGATATTCTAATGGGAGATCTCTTTAGGTAACTTTCTGTCTCTCTCTGGCAGCCTTTAAGATTCTTAATTTGTCGTTGATGTTTGCCAGTTTAATTATGATGTGTCTTGGTGCTGGTCTTTTTGGGACTCTATGTGCTTCTTGGACTTGCACCGTTTTTTCTTGTTTGGGACTCTATGTGCTTCTTGGACTTGCACCGTTTTTTCTTGCCAATATCAGGGAAGATTTCTGTCATTATTTCTTCAAACAGGTTTTCTATTCTTGCTCTGCTTCCTCTCCTTTTGTTACATTTATTATGTGGATGCTATTTCGTTTTGTGTTGTCCCAAAGCTCCCTTAGGATATCCTTTTGCTTTTTAAGTTTTCTTTCCAGTTGCTGCTTTGTTTGTGTGTTTTTTCCTACCTTGTCTTCTAATTAATTAATGCAGTCCTCAGCCTCTTCTAGTCTACTGTGTAAGCCTTCCATTGTGTTATTTATTGCAGCTATGTCTTTTTTCATTTTCTCTTGGTTCCTTTTCATTCAGCTCCTTATAATTCTCATTGAGTTGTGTGAATTTGTCATCCAGTCGTTTGAGCATCCTTACAGCCATTACTCTGAATTCTTTCTCTGACATGTTACTTGCCTTCATTTTATTTAACTCCCTTTCTGATGATTACTCTTTTCCCCCCCTTTGGGGATTGCTTTTTTGTATCTCCTGTCTTGCTATAATGTTTTAATTGTTTCTGTGCCCTAGATCCAACTGCCTTGCTAACCAGGTCCTTTTGGAGGTGGTACTACTGGTGTGATCTCTCAGGTCTCCTGGGCTTGGTAATCTAGTGGAGCTCTCTACTTGAGCTATTTGGGTTCTCTTGATGTAGTTGGATCTTGAATGTTAGTTTCTTATTCATGGATGAAGTCTTGTCATGGGTTGGCAATGTGACTCACCCACAGCTTTTTTGTGCAAGCTGATTTGGATGTGATTGTGTTTCTGGCTCTTGTGGAAAAAGTTGTCTGCAGTCTCACTGGCATGTGCTGTCTGTGAGTTCTCAGAGTCCATGACCTGGGAGGAAGGAGTCCTGGGGCCTGAGGCTCAGATACTATGACTTTGGCCGGTGTGGTGTGTCTCTTGCTGGATTAGTGTCACTTTGCAACTCACTATGAGGGGCCTGGAGCCCATGACATTGGGGGGGGGGGAGGTGGGTGTCTCATAGTCTATGGTTGAGGCAATGGGTCTCTGGCCAAAGTGATTTCCCACTCTGAATCATGAAGGAGTTTAGGATCCAGCAGCTGGGGGTGTGGAAATCTCAAGGTCTGTGGTTGGAACAGTGTGACCTTGTCCAGGGAAGCAAGTCCTCAGTAACTCACCAGTTGTTCAGAGATAGGTAGCTGGGAGGGAGATGTCATGGATCCTACTGAGGGAGCCCTCCACCCTTGGTCGGAGAGGCACACGTCCAGTGGAAGCACACAAAGGGGCCCAGGAGCCATCTGCAAGGTTGTGTGCTCATGGGGTCCACACACTGGATCAAAGTGATTGTGGTGTGTCATTGACCCCATGGAGAGATGAGTCTCAGTTTCTGCTTCAGGGGATGTGCTTCCTTGGTTGGATATGCATGCCCAATGACTGCTTACAGAGGTGCCCAGGAGCCGTCTGCTCGGGCAGTGGGCTCAGGGGGCCTTTGTGCTGGAGTGGCGCTACAAGGACTAGATGCCAGTGGCCAGGGTTGTGCCTTTTGGCAGCTCAGAGAAGCACCCAGGGGCCACCTGCTGGGGCAGTAGGTTCAGGAGGCTTGTGTGCTGGATGGGTGTGACTCCAGTGACCGGAAGTCAGCAGCTGAGGAGGAAGTCTGAGTTTCTGCTGCCAGGGCCTTAAGCCCTTGGTTGAATATGAGTGTGCCTAACTGCACCTCATAGAGGCACCTGGGAGTCACCTGCTGGGTCGGTGGCCTCAGGGGGCCTGTGTGCTGAAACCATGTAAATGTGGTGTCTGTGGGTAGGCAGTGGGGAAGGGGGAAGTCCAAATTTCTATGGTCAGGGCCTTGCACCCTTGTTTGGATATGAGCATGCTGACCCAGGGCTCAAAGATGTGCCCAGGAGCCACCTATAGGGACAGCAAGCTCAGTAGGCATGCATACTGGAAAGGTACAACTGCGGTGTCCAGAGGTCAGCAGCCGGGGAAGGGGATGTCCTAATTTTTGCTGCTTTGCACCCTTGGTTGAAATCGTGTGTGCCCAGCCGGGGCTCACAGAGGCACCCAGGAGCCATCTGTCAGGGTGGTGGGAGCTCAGGAGGCCTGTGCTCCAGAAAGATGTGACTGTGATATCCATAGTTCTGCAGCTGTGGGGAGGGAAGACTCAGTTTTTTCTGCTGCATCCATGTGGTGGTTGATAGAGGTACACCAAGGCAGTTAGCCAGGGAGGTATACTCAGAGAGGCCCTTGTGCTGAAACTGAGTGACTGAGGTGTCTATGGGCAGGCGGCTGGGAGTGGGGGAAGTCCGAAATTCTACTTCCGGGGGCCTTGTGCCCTTGGTTGGATTCACGCATGCCCAGTGGCAGCTCACAGAGGCACCCATGGTGCAGTGTGTTTGCCAGCGTGATGCACTCATGCACTCTGAGGGGCCCTGGCACTACAGCTGCAAGACCTAGGTGTCTGTGGGCAGATATTCAGGAAGAGGGAATTTTGAATTTCTACTGCTGGGGCAGTGCACCCTTGTTTGTATAAGAGTGTGCCCAGCAGGGGCTCACAGTGGCACCCAAGAGAGGCTTGTGGAGTGGTGGGCTCAGGAGGCCTGCGCAATGGAAAAAGTGCGATTGTGGTGTCCAGAGGTCTGCAGCCGTGGGGTGGGAAGACAGTTTTTGCTGCTGTGTCCCTGGTTGGATACATGCGCACCCAGTGCAGCTCACAGATGTACCCTGGGGCCGTTTGCCAGGGCAGTGCACTTAGTGAGGCCCTTGCACTGAAGCCGCGTGATTGAGATGTCTGTGGGCAGGTATTTAGGAAGAGGGAATTCCGAATTTCTACTGCTGGGGCAGTATATTCTTCTTTGTATAAGAGCGTGCCCAGCGGGGGCTCACGGCGACACCCAAGTGTGGCCTGTGGAACAGTGGGCTCAGGAGACCTGCACGCTGGAAAAGCTTGACTGTGGTGTCTGGAGGTCTGCACCTGGGGAGGGAGGGGGGAAGTTGCACTTACTGCAGCGGGAACTGTTCACCTTTGGAGGTGGAGGTCCTAGGGTCTGCAGATGTGCAGGTGGGGCAGCAGGATTTTGGCTGGAGTGGCTGCAGGGCTGCTAGCAGTGTCCAAGGCCTGTCTGGGTGGTGGTGTTGGTGAGTTCCTTGAAGAGGCCCCTCTCCCCTTCAGTATGGCGTGGGCTCCGTGCCCGAGTCCAGGAGCCTGGGGAGTGTCCGCAGCAGCAGTAGGTGCTCCCTGTCCAGGAGAGTCCGGTATGCCAGCCCCTGCTACTCCTGCCAGATTTAACTGTCTCTCCCTCACACACACACACACACACACACACACACACACACACACACACACACCACACACACATCCACACACTCTCCTTTCACTCCCTCATTCACTCATTTCCTTTCCCTCACCTCCATTCTGCCAGCCACCATCTTCAGAAACAGTACCTTTAAATGACATATTAGAGTAGAGAAATTTAATTGATATTTTTAGAACATTTCACAGAAAAGCAGCAGAATATATATTCTTTTCAAGCACACACAGAACATTTTCCAGGACAGACCACATATTAGGCAACAAGAAAAGTCTCAATAAATTTAAGAAGTTGAAATTATATCAAGCATCTTCTTTGATCACAATGGTGTAGAAGTAGAAATCAATCACAAGAAGAAAAATGAAAAACAAATATTTGGAGGCTAAATAACATGCTGTTAAATAATGAACGTAACAATGAGATTAAGGATCTTGAGCTCTGGCTGGTTTGGCTCAGTGGATAGAGTGTCAGCCTGGGAAATAAAGGGTTCAATTCTGATCAAGGGCACATGCCTGGGTTGCGGGCTTGATCCCCAACGGGGGCATGTGGGAGACAGCCAATCAATGATTAACCCTAATTGTTGATGTTTCTGTCTCTCTCTCCCAAAAAGGATACCTTGAGACAAATGAAAATGAAGATGCAATGACCCAAAATCTATGGGAAATAGCCTTAAGCATCGCTTGGGTGAAATTTATAGTAATACAGCTATACCTCAAAAAAGAACCCAACAAGAATAATCTCAAATAAACAATCTAACCTTACACCTTAAGGAACCAAAAGACAAGGGGAAGGAAGGAAGGAAGGAAGGAAGGAAGGAAGAGGACGAACAGTTCCTGAAGTATGTAGAAGTGAGGAAATAATAAAGATCAGAGTGGAAATAAATGAAACAGAGAAAAAAAAATTACAAAAGATTAATGAAACCAAGAGCTGGTTCCTTTAAAAAAATAAAATTGATAAACCTGTTACCAAACTGATCAAGAGGACCCAAAAAGTAAAGTTAGAAATGAAAGAGAAGTGACAACTGACACCACAGAAATATAAATGATTTTAAGAAAATGCTATTAATTATATGCCAGCCAATTGGACAACCTGAAACAAATGGATAGATTCCTAGAAACATACAATTTTCTAAGAATGAATCAAGAAGAAACAGAAAGTCAGAATTGACCAATAACTACTAACAAAACTGAATCCAACAAACAACAAACAAATGTCCTGGACCAGATGGCTTCACAGGTAAATGTTGCCAAATAGTCAAAGAATTAATGACTATCCGTCTCAAACTATTTCAAAAAAATGGAAGAGGAAGAAAGGCTCCCAAGCTTATTTTATGAGGCCAATATTACACTGATTCCAAAACCTGATAAAAATATACAAAAAAGAAAATTATAGGCCAATATCCCTGATCAACATAAATGTAAAAATCCTCAGTGGTAAACCAAAATCAGCAATATATTAAAAATGTCATACATCATAATTAGGTAGGATTCATTCCTGAGATGCAAGGTTGGTTCCATACCCACAAATCACTTAATGGGATACACCACATAAATAAACTACAGATGAAAATCATACAGTCATATCCATAGATGCAGAAAAATTATTTTACAAAATCAAGGTTCCACTTTGCATAAAAACTCTCAGCAAAGTGGGAATAGAGGGAACATACCTTACTATGATAAAGGCCAAAAAGGAGCCTTTGCAGACTATCCATACAAACCCACAGCTAACATCATACTCAGAGGGAAAAGCTAGAAGCATTTTCCTTAAAATCAGAAAAAAGACAAGGATGTCCACTTTCACACTTTTATTCAACATAGTATTGAAAGTCAAACCCACAGCATGCAGACAAGAAAAACATACAAAAAGCATCCAAATTAGAAAGGAAGAAGGAAAACTGTCATTATTTGTTGATAACATGATACTAAAGATTCCACCAAAAAACTGTTAGAACTGCTAAATGAATTCAGTTATGTAGCAGGATGCAAAATTAATATTGAGTTCTGAATACATTTTATACACCAATAATTAACTATTAGAAAGAAAAATTAAGACAACACTCCCATTTACAATTGAATAAAAAATAAAATATCCAGGAATAAGTTTAACCAACGAGGTAAAAGACCTGTAAGACATTGGAAATTATAAGACATTGGAAGTTCTGGTCAAGATGATAGAGTAGGTAAATGTGGTACTCACATCCTTACACAACCACATCAAAATTACAGTTAAGCTACAGAACAACCATCACTCACAACTGCCAGAAATATAGCTGAACAGAAGTCCTATAAGATATAAAGAAGCTACATTGAGACTAGTAGGAGGAATGAAGATAGGGAGTCGGCTGGTTCCACATCTATGTGTGGTGGTTAAACATCAGAAGGGATATCTGTATTGTGAAAGTCCTCCCATGAGGAGTGAGGGGTCCCAGCCTCACACCAAATGCCCTCAGCCCAGGGTTCTAGTGTTGGCAAGAGAAATTCCCATAGCTTCTGGCTATGAAAACCGGCAGGGATTGTAGCTAAGTGAGACAGAGGTCAGCTAGAGACCCAGGTGTTTCTCTTTTTAAAAAAAATCTTCACCTGAGGATATTTTTTTTCCATTGAATTTTTTTGAGAGAGAGAGAGAAAGGAAGAAAGAGGGAAACACATTAACTGGTTGCCTCCTGCATGCACCCTGACCAAGGCTGGGGCTGGGGAGAGCCTGCAACTGAAGTACATGCCCTTGACCGGAATCGAACCCAGGATGCTTCAGTCCACAGGCCAATGCTCTATCCACTGAGCCAAACTGCCTAGGGCCCAGGTGTTCCTTTTAAAGGCCTGCATCTTTAAGGGTTAGAGTAGCAGCTCAAAAGGCACCAGGGACATATGAAGAGGAACTGAATTGTCTGGCTTCTGGGTGAGGGCTGGAGGGGCAGGTTCCTCCCAGAGTGCTGGCAGGGGCAATTGTTTTTTCGCTGAGACCTTTCCCCCACAGAGCTTGCAAGCAGGTGCCATATCTGAGTCTCAATCAACCTGCCTCACGCTGTTCCCCCAGTCCTGGTAATTCCCTGAGACCCTGCTCCACCTAACTTTCAGGTCCATCCTAGATGTTTCTAGTGGCTTTCCATAAAAATGGTCTTTCTTGGTTCATGCTGCAGACTTTCCTAAAATCTCTTAAACAAGCAGCATCTGGCTTCAGCATGCCCCATAGCTCTTGCTAAGTGGAACCAGGCCTGGCACTAGTGGCAGCCAGCTTTGGTTTGTAGCTGGGCCTCTTCTGGGCACTTCCAAGCCCAGCTCAAATAGCATTCATTTGCAAATTGCCTTATAGCTCATGTCATATGGCCCTAAGCAGGGCACAAGCAACAGCTGACCTTGGCCTGCACCTCCCAGAAGGCTCCAGAGTGAGCACACCTGGTGGACAGTATCAGGTCATGCAAGAGCATCACTTAACCACCTCCACAAGCAATACATTCAAGGGATGGACATAGCGGGCATCAAAGCCCCGCTGAAATGAGTCCTGCTCTATAGGGTCAGCTCCTGCACAGCAGCTCTTCTGCTGTAGTCTTGATCAGTCCTTATTGCCAATCAGCCTGATAGTAAATCCTTACTATTGTAATGCCAACAGTAATCAGGGCTCAACTACAACAGGAGGGTGTGCACAGCCCACATGGGGGTGCACACCTGGAGTGTCCATATCTGGTAACTGAGGAGCTGTGCCACTGGGTCACATTACACAGTATAGTAGGCTACTTTACAAAGACCAGAATATGCAGCAGCTTTACCTAGTACAGAGAAACAAGTACAGGGAGGCAGTGAAAATGAGGAGACAAGAAACGTCCCAAATGAAAGAACAGAACAATACTCTATAAAAATAAAAAAAAATGGAGATAAGCAGTGCAAAGTTCAAAATACTAGTTATAAGGGAAGCTCAATGAAATTAGGGCAGCTATTTTCAACCTTATCATCCCATAGCACACATAAACTAATTCCTAAAATTCTGCAGCACACCAAAAAACATATTTTTGCCAATCTGATAAAAATAGGTATAATTGATTCAGTCACACTGTTATGTTCAATGTTGTCATTTTAAATTTATTTATTGATTTTAGAGAGAGAAAAAGTGAGAAACATTGATTTGTTGTTCAGTTATTTATGCATTGATTGGTTGACTCTTGTATGTGCCCTGACCAGGGATAAAACCCATAACCGTGACCTATTGGGACAATGCTCTAACCATCTAAGCTACCTGGCCAGGGATGTTGTCATTTCTACATTTGACAATCTAAGGAAAAAGAGGTGTTGCATGTTTTATAAATTCTTGTGACATACCAGTGTGCCACAGTACACTAGTTAAAGATAATTGACTCAGGGAAAGAATAAATGAATTTGGTGAGAACTTCAACAAAGAAATAGGAAACATAAAAAAGAATCAGTCAGAAATGAAGAATACAATAGCTGAAATGAAGAATAATTTACAGGGAATTAGCAGTAGAGTAGGTGAAGTTGAAGTTCAGATCAGCAGTCTAATCTAATAAAAGAGTGATATGCAAATTAACCATCACTCTGTTACACCTAACCCACGCCCACCAGCCAATCAGAGTGGCTACATGCAAATTAACTCAGCCAAGATGGTGGCTGGCAGCCACAGAGCTAGAGCAAACAGGAGACTTCCATTGCACCAGCGATGGATGAAACTGCCTGCCTAGGCCAGCTAGGCCTCTGCTCAAGGCAACAAAGTTTCAATTATAGAAGCCATGGAGCTGAAGCAAACAGGAGGCTTCCTTGCCTGCCTAGGCCTCTGCTCAAGAAAACAAAGTTTCAATTATAGAAGATAAATAAACTCCAGAAACCTGTTTCCAGCCAGCCTTGCTGGGACATTGGATCAATGGGAGCTGTGGGCAGCCTGAAAACGGCCCTCAGCCCCTCATCCAGGCTGGCCAGGCACCCCAGTAGGGATCCAAACCCTGAAGGGACTGTGGGCAGCCTGAAAATGGCCCTCAGTCCTCAGTCTCTCACCCAGGCTGGCCAGGCATGCCAGCAGGTGGACATCCCCTGAGGGGTCCCAGACTGTGAGAGGGCACATGCCAGGCTGAGGGTCCCCACAAGTGCACAAATTTTTGTACACTGGGCCTCTAGTTTGGAAGATAAGAAAGTAGAAAACACCCAATCAGAATAGCAAAAAGAAAAAATAATCTAAATAATGAGGATAGTTTAAGGAGTGTCTGGGACAACTTCAAAAGTACCAACATTTAACTTAGCCAGTTTGGCTCAGTGGATAGAGTGTCAGCCTGGGTTCAATTCCAGTCAAGGGCACATACCTCAGTTATGGACTTGATCCCTGACCTTGGTTATGTGTGGAAGGCAGCCAATTGATGTGTCCTTCTCACATCAATGTTTATCTCTCTCTGTCTCTCCCCCTCATATACACTCTGTCTAAACATCAATGGAAAAATATCCTCAGGTGAGGAATGAAAGAAAAAAGAAAAAGAGTACCAACATTTGCATCATGGGCGAGCGATAGAGAGAGAGAGAGAGAGAGAGAGAGAGAGAGAGAGAGAGAGAGATTAAAAACCTATTTTAAAAAATAATGACAAAAAACTTCCCTAACCTTGTGATCAAAATAGACATACAAGTCTAGGAAGTACAGAGAATTCCCAACAGGATGAACCCAAAGAGGCCCACAACAAAACATCATAATTAAAATGCCAAAGGTTAAAGTAAAGACTAGGAGAGAATCTTAAAGCAGCAAGAGAAAAGCAGAGAGTTACCTGGAAGGAGGCTCCCATGAGACTATCAGCTGATTTCTCAGTAGAAACTTTGCAGGCCAGAAGGGATTGGCAAAAAATATTCAAAGTGATGAAAAGCAAGGACCTAAAACTAAGATTCCTCTACCTAACAAAGCTATCATTTATGTATATCCTCCTTTTGATAAAGAGGTTTGATAAAGAGCTTCACAGACAAGAAAAAGCTAAAGGAGTTCATCACCACCCAACCAGTATTACAGGAACTGATGAAGGGTCTTCTTTAAAAAGAAGAAAAAAAATATAAAAACATAAATAATAAAATGGCAATAAATACATATATATTAACAATTACTTTAAATGCAAATAAATTAAATGGTTAATGCAAAGACATATGGTGGCTGAATGGATAACAAAACGCTTGTTCATTGAAGCATGTATTTACAATAGTCAAAATATGGAAATAACCTAAGTGTCCCTTATTGATGAATGAATAAAGAAGATGTGATACATATATACAATGTAATATGACTCAGCCATAAAAAAGAATTAAATCTTGCCATGGATGGACCTGGAGGGTATTGTGCTGAGTGAAATAAGTCAGACAGAGAAAGACAAATGCCACTTACATGTGGAATCTAAAAAGCAAAATAAACAAATGAGAAGAATGGAAACAGATTCATGGAAATAGAGAACATTTTGAGAATTGCCATATGGGATGGGTATTGAGGGATGACTTTTCAATAGTAATAAAGGCTGGATTACAAAAGGAAGGTGTACATAACCCATATGGAGACACACCTTGAGTGTCCAGCTTGGGTGATTGGGAAGACTGTGACACTGGGCCCTACAGAACACCTACTACATTAGGTCACTCTACCAAGCAAAGGTGTAGCAATTCTACCTAATACATAGAAACAAGCACAGGGAGGCTGACAAATTGAGGAGACAAAAACAAACAAAAAATACAAAAACAAGTCCCAAATGAAAGAACAGAACAAATGTCCAGAAAAACACCTAAACAATATAGCGGAAGCAATCTCTTAGATGCAGAGTTCAAAACACTGGTTATAAGGATGTTCAATGAAATTAGTGAGAACCTCCGCAACATAAAAAAGGGCCAGCTAAAAATGAAGGATACACTAACTGAAATGAAGAATAATTTACATGGAATCAACAGTAGAGAAGATGAAGATGAGAATCAAATCTGCAATTTGGAATGTGAGGAAGCAAAATATCAAATAAATAAATAAATAAATAAATAAATAAATAAATAAATAAATAAGTGCTAGTGTAAGGAGTCTCTGGAACAACTTCAAGCATACCAATATTCACATAATGGGTGTGCCAGAAGGAGAAGAGAGAGAGAGCAAGAAATTGAAAACCTATTTGAAAAAACAATAATTGGCAACTTTCCTAACTTGGTAAAAGGAATAGACATACAATTCCAGGAAGCACAGAGTTCCAAACAAGATGAACCCAAAGAGGCCCACACCAAGACACATCATTATTAAAATGCCAAAAGTTAAAGACAAGGAGAAAATCTTAAAAGCAGCAAGAGAAAAGCAGAGAACTAGAAGGGAACTACCATAAGACTATCAGCCGGTTTCTTAGCAGAAATTTGCAGGCCAGAAGGGATTGACAAGTAATCATCAAAGTGATGAAAAGCAAGGACCTCCAACCAAGATTCCTCTACCTAGAAAAGTTCTCATTTAGAAGAGAGGGTTAGATAAAGAGTTTCCCAGACAAGGAAAAGTTAAAGAAATTCATCACCACCAAACCATCTAATATAATAAAAGAGAAACATGCAAATTTGACCGTTACCACCAGCCAATCAGAGCGGCTGTATGCAAATTAACCCAGCCAAGATGGAGGCCAACAGCCATGGAGCTAGAGCAAACCAGAGGATTCTGTTGCAACTGCCTGCCTAGGCTGGCTGAGCCTCTGCTCACGGCCATGCCCACCAGCCAATCAGAGCGGCTGTATGCAAATTAACCCAGCCAAGATGGAGGCTG
>PVJC01043365.1:0-14568 GCA_004026665.1 Murina feae
CATCAGCCACCACATGCCCAGCCCACTCTGCTGCCCGCTGGTTTCCATGATTCACCCGCTGCTCTCTCCGAGGCTCCCGGCCGCCATCTTGCCTGGGCTAATTTGCATACAGCCACTCTCATTGGCTGGTGGGCGTGGCTTACCCTGTCTCGGAGAAACGGTTAATTTTACTATTTCGCTTTTATTAGTTTAGATTATAAAATAAGTTGGGAAATGTTTTCTCTTTCTCTGTTCCCTGAAAAAGTTGTGTAAAACTGAAGTTGTTTCTTCCTTAAATGTTTGGAAGAATCCACAAGTGAAATCTTTGTGGACTGGAGTTCTCTTTAATAGTAAGTTTTTAAGTCCAGATTAACTAATTTAATAAGCATAGGATTATTCGGATGTTTTGGTAAGATGTATGATTTTAGGAATTTGGCAATTTCATATGAATTTTCTAAATTTATTGACATGACATTGCTCACAATATATTTTATCCTTGTAATATATGAAAAATTTGTAATAGTATCTCTTTTTTATTCTCATATTTGTTATTTGTCCCTGCTCTTTTCTTCTTAATTGGAAGTTATCAATTATGTCTGTCTTTTCGATGCTTCAACTTTTATCTTTCTCCAACTATTGTATGTATTAAATTAAAAATTCTGTAATCACAAAGAAAAATGCAGAACAAGAGAATCCTCAAATTACAGGAAGAAACAGCAAAGTTTACAGGAATACCATGAAGTGTGTTACAGACAAGTTTCTAAAATATTATTACATTTCCACTTCAGTAACTTTACTGTAAAATGGTGGTAATTCATCTATTTAAAATATCCAAAATTCACATTTGTTATTACATTCAATTAGGCTTTCTGTTCATACTGATGTCAAATATCTCATTGTTGTCAAATTTTAGTAATGCTTTTATGTCAATTCATCCAGAAAAAAAGAACTCTATGCAATAGATGACCATAATGCATTTATTTTCCACTTCAGTAATTTCCAATCTTTCCTTTAGCACTTATTTCCCTTTATTTTATTTTGAGTTTAATTTGCAGTTACTTTTCTAACTTTCTGAGTTAGATACTTATATTATTGGTTTTAAGAAATACCTTTTTTAATTTTTATATGGGGCCATAAGTTTACCTTAAAAATTTTAGCTTTAGACTGCAAATTTTGATAATGTGACATTTTACTATCATTAAATTCCAAATATTTTTGCATCTCCATCTAATTTATGTATATATGTATGTATACTGCTTAATTTAAAAACTTTGGGGGATTTTCTATTTGTTTTATTGTTGTTTTATTGTTATTTAGTTCTAGATTAATTCCACTGTGGTCAGTGAGCATCCTTTTATATTTCTCAATCTTTTAAAACTATTACATCTTGCTTTATGCCCCATAGAATAGTCAGTTTTTGTTAAAAAGTACTTAAAAAGAATGTAGATTCTGTTATAGGACGGTATTTCATATATTTCATTTACATCAAGTTTGTAATCACATACTTCAGATTTTTATATTCTTGCAATTTCTTTCTGTATTTTTTCATTAGTTATAAAGAAATTGTGCTAGTATGCTCTTTTCAGCACTTTTTACCTTTTTTCTCCCTCTGCTTTAGTCTATGTATTTTTTACTGTCCTCTCTTTCAATTCATTTATCCTCTCAACTGTATCCACCTGAAACTGATTGCTACACTATAGTTATTATACTTTTCCTTTCTTAAAATTCTACTTTATCCCCGCCTTTTTAATAGATTGCAATTATTTGGTGAAAGTTTCCATGTTATAATCTGTTTTATTTGACACTAGAGGCCCAGTGCATAAAAATTTGTGCACTCGGTTGGGGGGAGGGGCCCCTCTGCCCAGCCTGTGCCCTCTCGAAGTTTGTTACCCCTCAGGGGATGTCCACCTGCTGGCGTGCCTGGCCAGTCTGGGGGAGGGACTGATGGCCATTTCAGGCTGCCCACAGCCCCTTCTGGATTCGGGTCCCTACTGGGGTGCCTGGCCAGCCTGGGTGAGGGGCAGAGGGCCATTTCAGGCTGCCCACAGCCCCTTCAGGGTTGGGGTCCCTACTGGGATGCCTGGCTGGAAACAGATATCTGGGTTTATTTAACTTCTATAATTGAAACTTTGTTGCCTTGGTCCCCTGCTCGAAGCCTGGGTTGCCCCTGGCAACCCAAGGTCCCAGCCCCACAGGTATCTTGGGTTTGTTTATCTTCTATAATTGAAACTTTGTAGCCTTGATTAGAGCTCAGGGCCCACAGGGTCCTGGCTTTCTCCATTGCCTTGGGCAACTCCAGCTCTGTGGCCACACCATCTTAGTTGAGTTAATTTGCGTATTTGCTCCTGATTGGCTGGTGGGTGTGGCTTATGGGTGTAATGGAGTGAGGTCAATTTGCATATTACTCTTTTATTAGATTAGATATCAATCACAATACTTAAGAGAAAAATGTACTACTGATCAATTGAATAGCTTGGATACCTATAAGTCTATATCTATTATTTATTTCTCTCCTTGTCGTGTTTTTTTTATATGAGTGGTAATTTCTTATTGAATGCCATTGTAATTGAAGTATTGTAGAGGTGTAGTGTTATCTTGCTCCACAATGCATTTGTACTATCCTTTGCCAGGGAGTGAGCACATCGTTTTTGCACTCTTTGGAGACTTAGCCTACCTTAGCCCTTACGGTGCAGTCAACTGAGAGCCTGGAGCATTGACTAGTACCCACATTTTTAGCAGGTCTTGGGCTCCAAGTTTAATTTCCTTAGCACCATGAAACTGCTAAAAAAAAAAAATCATTCTGCTTTCTGTTCAGCTTCATAGCCGCCTAGCATGCCAGGACTAAGAATCAGAAAATGCCTCAAGGAAAGGACTGTTACCAAATGTGAACTTACTATCTCTCTGGCATCTTGGCCCTTCAAGACCTGGCTATTTTAGTGGGCCCAAACTCCATTTGCCACCCCGCTCCAAGATTGCCTATGACTCTACTAAGCAACTCAGCCTTTCCTCTAGTCCAAGATTTTAAAAATGCCTCAGGAGAGAAGAAGCAGCATGCAGAATATGCGACTCTCCACAGTAAACTCATCTTCTCTCCTGGACCTTGGTCCTTCAATTCTTGGCTTCCTCGGCAGTGCTTGGTCCTTTCAGATAACTGTTTGGACTTTTTTCTCTGACTTTTCTAGTTTTTGTCAATGAAGTCATCAGTCTTTTATTAACCACAACATTATAACTGGGAACACAAGTCCTCAGTTTTATTCACTATTTTTATTATATAACACCTGCTCTTGTCCCCATGCCAACTCCAATACTCCTGGTGATGCTTGTAGTACAGGATAATGCTTTATATCATTCTTCTGACAACAATGTTACGACAGGTTTATTATGAAATGACTCTTACAAAATAAATATAATAAAGTTTAAGAGTGCAACTTGCTTAAGGAGCCGAGATTTCCCCTGGGGCAGCCATATAAGTCTGTCCTTAGCATCCACTGTAGTGTTTGAATCAAGGACACATGCAATCCCTGTCAACGACTGAGCATGGCAGGGTACTGGATCCTGGCCATTTTCACCCAACATGGGATCTTCTACTAACCTAGACTCTCAGAATAGTGCCCACGTCTTAAGCTTTCCCTATGCAAACTTCTTTCCCTCTCCTTTCACAGGTGTCAAGCCTGCATTGCAGTCGCTAGCTTTCTTTGTCTACCCTGCTCCCTCTTCTTCTCCTTTACAGGGTTACTCCAAAAAAGCTTCAGTACTCTAACTTCATCTTGGTGTCTGCTTCCCTGACACACACTCACGTAGATCCCATTCTTCCATGTATGTCTCCTTAGCTTACTTGCAATTGCTGAAAAGGTAGAAATCTTCTTGATTGGGCTGTCCCACCAGTTTTTGTTGCAGGTACTACGGTGAGATGTATTTCACTTCCCTGGGGACTCAGTAGTGAACACTTGTCCAATATTAACATCTCTCTATAGTTTATTGTGGTTTTTGTTGCTGCTGCTGTTGTTGAAAATAAACATACTTATTAATTTATTTTTTCTTTTACTCTTTCATTAAAAAAGAAAACCTTGCTGAACATGTAATAATTGCTGGACACATTGCTAGATTTTCTTCTTAGGAAAAATAAAATTCCTAAGAGCACAAAACAAAGCTTACCAACCAGCAGGTAGTGTTCAGCCCCTTTATGGCGTCTCCCTCACCCAGCAGACACAGGCTCCTTCCAGCCCTGTTGCAGCCTTTGTCATCCTGAGGTTTCAGTCTGTGAGTAGGCCCAATCTGTTTACTGTTCACAGCCCAACTGTAGGCAGGTTTCACAGCCAACACCTAAGGCACTTTTGGTGAAGTTAGGTGAGTGGCTCTGGAAGTTTAAGTATCACTTCTTCCTGCTCTCAAACAAAATCTAGCCCGTTCTGTGTGTCTCTGCTCTTATGATTCTGATGTGCACTGCGTAGTCAGGGCAGAAGGGGGACATGGCTAACATGGAGATTGCAGGACAACTGCACTAACAGAAAATCTGAGAAAGGAAAAAAAGCCAAGAAGCAGGACTAACAGAGAAGAAGGCATCAGCCAACTACCACAAAGCTGATCATTTCGCAAGAAGATTGGCATTTTCCCTGGAGGTATGGCCAGAGAGATGGCTCCTGATGGCCTGTGAGGAACTCGTAATGACTTCCTGCTTTCCTTCCATTACCCCTGCTAAAATGACTCTCATTCCAGAAAACACTTTTCTTAGTCATTCCCTTAAAATCCATGGAACAGTGTCATTATCATTATGTGGTGAGAGGAAAAGTAGGTCTGTGACTAAAATGCCTGCTCTAAGGTAGTCATGAGCACAAATGGGTCAGTGGCAGAATGGGGAAAAATGTGATATGATTCTAACACATTGTACATCTCTAGGCTTGTCAAACCCTCCTGCGATCTCATAGCCAGTTCCTCACTGCTGAATCATTTTTATTTTTTTTTAAGTAATATGAGCTTTCACTCTATCACAGAGTCAAACACCAGGGTTTCAATGTTGCCTGGCTTACATGGATCACTAATTTCCTCACTTCTTGACAGGGAGCCCACACTAGAGTCTACTAAATTGTATGAGAAAGTGTGTCATAACATGCAAGTACAACTCCAAGGAACTCCAATAAGAAGATTAAGAATATAGACTGGCTGGTGTAGATCATTGACCTATGAACCAGGAGGTCAGTTTGATTTCTGGTCAAGGCACATGCCTGGGTTGCGGGCTCATCCTCCAGTAGGGGGCATGCAGGAGGCAGCCGATTAATGATTCTCTCTCATCATTGATGTTTCTATCTTGTTCTTCCTTTCTCTCTGAAATTATTAAAAATATTTTTTTATTTAAGCTAAAAGATCTCAAGATAAGGAACTGAAATATCACAAAGAAATGAGGATCACAGAAGGGCTGTGTGTTCAGAAGTCAAGCACGGTTGAAAGCTCCCTGATTCATTTTCCCAGTCCTAAAAGGACCACAAATCAGAAATACTCAAGCCACCAAACAGGAGATGATAACGAAGCAATTTTGCAATCTTAATTACAGCGAATTCTTTCCTTTTTGCTTTACATCCCTCTGTGGATGAGTCAATGCTTCGTTTTCCTTTTAAATTCAGTAGGAAATTTATGGTTGAGCTAGATAAGAAAAACGTGCAGCTTTTGTCCGCACTAGTGCTTGCCATTGCTTGGGAGAATGTGTGTATGTCAGGAACTATTCCTGAGCAAATCATGAGGTAACTCTTTGCAGTGGCCTCTTTACCATCCCTTTTGAAGCTCCTCCCGGTGGAATGCTCAGATGTTCCCACCCTAGGGAACCAATTCTGTGTCCTCTCCACTGCCTGTCTTCCTTGACCTGCTGAGGTGTTAATTCTACCAAGCTGTCAGAGCAGAGCGTGACATTTTGGCCTCCAACCTTGGCTCAACTCTCTCCCTACCTAGAATTCCCTCCCCACCCTTCTCCATCTGTTTAATTTCTGCCTTTTGTTACCACCACACATATTGGCCAGGACTCCTGATTATAACTAACTAAATTCATTCTCAAGCCAGTTTAGGTCAAAAGGGCATTTTTTTTAACTTCAGTTTTATTTTTGACTCTATGATACGCGTTCCCTTTTTCCCTCCCTTTGCCCACCTCCATCCAGCTTTCACCCTCCCACCTCCCTCTGATCATCACTACAACGAAATGCTAATACACATATTTATTCCAAAAGACATGCGCAGAAATGTTTATGACTACACTATTTGTAATAGCCCCCGCTGGACATAAACCAAGTGTCCATTAATAATGGTGGTAGCCAGGCTGGTGTGACTCAGTGGCTGAGCATCAATCTATGAACCAGGAGGTCATGGTTTAATTCCGGTCAGGGCACGTGACCAGGTTACTGACTCAATCCTCTGCAGGGGGAGTGCAGAGGCAGCCAATCCATGATTCTCTCTCATCATTTCTATCTCTCTCTCCCTCTCACTGAAATCAATAACAATGTATTTTTAAAATAATGGTGGTATAGTCATATAATGAGATACTATACAATAGTTTTTAAAAAAACTGCTATAAGGACAACATGGATGGACTTCACAAACACAATACTGCATCAAAGAAACAGAAAGGGAAGGAGTGGGGAATGGTTGGTGGGAAGAGATTAACCAAATAATATATGTGCATTGTCTGTGAACACAGACATAAGGTGGTGATGGCCTGGGGCAGGGAAGGAATGGGTGGAGGGTGCAATGGGGTGAAAAAGGGGAAGACATCAGTGATACTTTCAACAACAGAGATTTTTTAAAAAGAAGCCTAACTGAAAGAATGCGTAGTGTGTGATTTATTCACATCAAGTTCTAATGTAGTCAAAGCTAATGGGTAGTCACCCCAGTAAATTTAATTAATTTTTTAAAAAAGAAACAAACTATTAAAACACAACACACACACACACACACACACACAACTTAACGGATCTTATAGAAACCATGACAGTGATTATCCAGGGGAGGGGACTGGTAGTTCAGGGAGAGGGTACATGGGCTGCTGATATTTCTCCTTTCTGTCCTACTTTGTGGTTACTCAAATGGGTCACTTCATGAAAAATTAATCAAATTATACACTTATAATTGGTGTACCTTGTTATATAAAACAATAAAAAATTACTTAAAATCAGCTCATGGAACACTGTAATTATTGATTTTAAAGAGAAAATGGCAGTGTATATGTAAAAAAGGTCAAATGCTCCTGTGTATTAGACATACTTAACAATTACTTTAGAATTAATTGCTTTAGAGTTAATTTGAACATTATTATATTATTTTTGTGTTGTTTTCTATTTTTAATGACCAAGCATCCATTTTGTAAAATATATTTTATTGATTTTTTACAGAGAGGAATGGAGAGGGACAGAGAGTTAGAAACATCGAAGAGAGAGAAACATTGATCAACTGCCTCCTGCACACTCCCTACTGGGGATGTGCCCACAACCCAGGTACATGCCCTTGACTGGAATCAAACCTGGGATCCTTTAGTCCGAAGGCCAATGCTCTATCCACTGAGCTAAACTGGTCAGGGCCAAGAATCCATTTTTTATTTTAAAAGGAAAATTAAAAGGATTTTAAATACAAGAAAGCCTCTTCAGGATTGACCCATCAGGCGATTAGACCAGGAAGTCTGGAGAGAACAGGCGGATCCGGAAAAGAAGGTGCTTCTAAAAAAGTTACTGAACTGAGCAGGAGTGATTTATGGGCAAATAAAAAAATGAATCAGACTAGACAAGATTAAAACATTGTACCTCATGTGAAACTCGGTGAAAAATAGTAACATCTCATATTTCAGTGGTCCTTTATAGCTTCAATGTACTTTCATGTCTATTTTCTGGCTTTAGCCTCACAAAATTCTGTAAAATAACTGGGGCAATGGCTATTGTCACCATTTCATGATTTAGGAGTGAGTCCTAGAGAGAAAATAACATACCAAAACCTAGAACTTGGTAAGTGACTATTTGAGGGAACCAGAAATTCTCATCCCAGTTAGGTTGTCTTTCATGAGAAATAGCAATACATACTTTTATGTATGCAAAGACACCCAAAATATATCCATCTCTCAAGTAACCATTCCCCAAATTACTCAAGCACCAATTCTACACACAAAAAAAGCAGTTATGTAATAATTTAAAAGCAATAAATAGTAACTAAGACTTTAGGAGTTAAAAAGTAAGCATGTGAAAAGATATCAACCAGCATTAAAACCAAATAAATATAGAGTTAAATATAAGTAACTATCTAATCTAATAAAAGAGTAATATTGAAATTGACCATTTCTATGGGACACCTAAGCCACGCCCACCAGCCAATCAGAACAGCTTTATGCAAATTAACCCAGTCAAGATGGAGGCCAGCAGTCACGGAGCTAGAGTAAACAGCAGGCTTCTGTTGCACCAGGAGTAAACTGTCTGCCTAGGCCGGCTGGGCTTCTCCAGGCTCACCCAACATAGTTGCAACATTGTTTTAATTATAGAAGCCACGGAGCTGAAGCGGACGTTACCTGCCTAGGCCTTGGCTTAAAGGAACAGTGTATCAATTATAGAAAATAAATAAACCCCAGAAATCTGCTTCCAGCCAGCCTTGCTGGAACATTGGGTCAATGGGAGCTGTGGGCAGCCTGAAAGCCTGAAAACAGCCCTCAGCCTGTCACCCCAATGGGGTGAGGGTCCACACTGGGGGGCTTGGGCAGTCTGCAAACAGCCATCAGCCCCTCACCCAGGCTGGTCAGGCATGCCAGCAGGTGGATATCCCAGAGGGGTCCCAGACTGTGAGAGGGCACAGGCTGGGCTGAGGACCTCCCGAGTGCACACAATTTTTTGTGTACCGGGCCCCTAGTAATGAATATTATCAAACTGAATCTAGAAAATAAAGGAATTCTGAAATCTTGTATTTCTAAGTATATAACAGTCTGAGTTCATAGCCATTAATGTAGTTAATATTGGCCTTTGTTTGACATATCAAAAAGTCAAAATGTATTCTTTTACTTTTTAAAAAATGTATCTTTATTGTTGAAAGTATTACAGATAACCCCTATATCCCCCATTTATCCCCTCCACCCCACTCTCATGCCCTTTCCCCCATCACTGCCCCCCTAGCCCCAGTCTTCACCACATTGTTGTTTGCATCCATGAGTTACACATGTGTGCATATAAGTTCTTTGGTTCATCTATTCCCTGCCCCCTTCCCTCTGAAATTTGTCAATCTCTTCCATCCTTCCATGTCTCTGGATCTATTTTGTTCATTAGTTTATTTTGTTCATTAGATTCCACATATAAGTGAGATCATGTGATACTTGTTTTTCTCTGATGGCTTATTTCACTTAGCATGATACTTTTAAGTCCCTCCATGCTGTCTTAAAGGGTAAGAGATCTTTCTTTTTTATAGCTGCATAGTATTCCATGGTATATATGCACCACAGCTTATCTATCCACTCATCTACTGGTGGGCACTTTGAAAAATAAAGATATCCTTATTAAGTATTTTTTAAACTTTTAAAAATGACCAGTAAAATTTGAAGCAAGATGTCCTCTTTCTTGTATTTTTTATAGAGTAAAGGTAGAAAAGACAGATGCAAAAGCAAAAAACACACGTAAACATAAAGCAGGATGACATGAATCAGAACTAGTGGTTGACATAGATAAATGTAAAGGACAAACTTTAAATTTAAAAAAAATTCTAAGATTGGATTAGAAAATAATTCCTAACCAGATGGTTCTTACCAAAAAACACTCAAAAAATGATGCTGAAACTTAGAAAAAATTAATAGGCTTTATTAGGCAAAGATAAAGGAAAAGTAAGGGCAAAAATATAAATATCAAACAGAGTAGATTTCAAGCCAAGAACATTAGGTATGGTAAAAGAGATTTATTCTATAACAAAGTAACTCCATCATGAATATGCTGTAATTAATAAATATGTAAAATGAATCAAGAAATATATAAAATAAAGCCTTTTGGGGAAAAAAATGTTTGAGAGGCAATTCTAATGAAAGGGTTAATATAACATTCTCAATCTCTGACAGGATAGAGTAGAAAATTAAAAAGGATATGAAACTTTAAGTAATTTATACTAACCTGAATAGATATGTAACACTGTTCCCCACAGAGAATATACTTCTTTGTAATTGTGTATGAATCATTTACAAAAATTGAGTACGACTACAACTTTTGAATTAAAAAAGTAGACATCCTATGACCCACATACACAGAAAGTCAGGGCAACATGTCACCAGCTGGTAACAAATGCTTAAGACTCAAATCTCAAACAACCTGAACATTTTTTTAAAACTCTGACCTAAATAAGGATTGGATCAATAAGGACATCAGATTAAAATCACAGACTCTTTTTAAAATAGTGCAATTGAAAACATTACATTTTAGAATTTTGGAAATGGGGACAAAAGCTGAATTTAGTATTTTTAAAATTAAATTAAAAGCAATTTTGATATATTCTTTATCCCTTAAAAAAAATCTGAGTCTTTCTGATTATGTTCTCAGAACTGATGAAATTTAAACTTAATCTAATTGTCCCTAATAAGCGTTGAAAAAATGAGATTACATGCTCTCAGGGTATCTGGCCCAGAACTGACCTGAAGAACCAACTTGGAAGTCAGCAGTTGGGCTATAAATAGGTGTCACTCCTGTAAAATTTCTGAGTGACACCTGCCTTTCTAGAAATGATGCTCTTGGGAGCCATTGTCAGGGTGGTGTCAGGTGGGAGAGGAGAAGGAGAATATTGTTCATCTGAGGTCAGTTTAATGCTGTTGGTACTAGATTAACCTGAGTAACAGGGCTGCAGTGGCCTGCAGTGGCCTGCTCTGGCCGGGCAGCGATAATGTACATGGGCAGAGAGGAAAGACGGAGCATCCAGCTGGATGGCTCTGATAACTGGGGGAATTGACTGTGGCGTGTGGCCACCCGTTGACAGACATAACAGTCCTGTAATGAAATTCACTAAATACAATGATAAGCAAGTTTCATCTGCTCCATTTCAAAAGAAGAGTTAAGAAATCTGAATCCAAGGGGCTCTTTTACACTCCAGTGAAGCAATAATCTCAGTATCAGGGCCAAATTTTCTCCATACAATTTAGAATGTGAAAATGCTTCTGCTTCCGGAATAGCTAATATCTCCATGCTAGCTTAAAGTCCACAAACACAAGTCACTGGGTCCCATTTTCATAGTGATCACAGCAAGTGGGCCTCTAACTCCAAAAGTCTCCCAGCCTCTACCACTGGTTCTCCTCAAGGGACAGGTCAGCATTATTTCCTGGTGTGTTCGAAAAATATGCAGAGTAGAAAAGAGTCTGATGTTACCATTGGTAAATAGTGTGACATTATACCTTGAGTCACACTGCTCTTTTTGTCCTTGATTTTTAAGGTTAATGTGAGTTGTGAATTGTACTGTTCCCTTATCTACCTTTAAGATAAGTGTTCTAAGCCATCCACACTATTTTGCTAAGCTCACTGAGTCTAAAAACTCACATTTTTTAAGTGATCAGCTGGAATCAGGGGTTTGAGTTTGTCCCTGGAGTAGAGTTTCACCTGGCTAGTTGTCAAAGTCAGATGACAACTCTGAGCCCATGGATTTCTACACTTGTCTTTTGACTTGTAATTTTTTCATTGCTTTTTCCATTACACTTAGAATCCTACAGAAAATGGTTTATAGGCTCATTAAGCTGAAAATTGTAAAATTATATTATAACTGAGGTAGCTATGGCCGAATCTAAGTTTTAATATATCTTCACATGGTCTCACGGCATTGTGAGAAAATATAATTGTCATGAACAAGGAAGGAGTTCTTAGAGACAGTCACACTATCTAGTGACTGCCGTGTAGACCTCTGTAATTCACATGTATGAAAAGTGCTGGACTCCTGGAATGTATTTGCAAAAGTGACTTTATTTTTGTCATCTGCTGTCACTTAAACTTGCTCTCTAGAGAATTTTCCCTTCCCTTTCCCTTGGTGATCATTGGGACTGGCCCCGTTATTTTTCTGTTCACATTTTTAGCAGTTTAATCCAATCTAATAAAAGCGTAATATTAAAATTGACAATTTATTCAGGACGCCTAAGCCACGCCCACCAGCCAATCAGAGCAACTGTATGCAAATTAGCCCAGGTAAGATGGCAGAGGCTGCAGCCCCGGGGTCCAGCAGGGCAGATGGAAGACCTCTGCCTCAGGATCCAGGCCGCAGCCGCAGGGCAGGAGGAGCGAGCCAGCCGGTAAGCCCTTCCCATTTGTCCTCCCCCTACCCCACCCCGGCGGGATGGAAGGAGTGAGCCCACGCCAAAGGGGGGGACCAGCTGGCTGGTCTGGAGGCTGCAGCTTGAGCCTCCTGTGTGTGTGCCCCAGCCATCGGTCACTTTCCAGGCAGAAGTCAAGGGGTGGGAGAAGCAGCCCACACTGCTGTCCAGGGGAGACAGAAGCTGTGCCATTGGTGTCCCTGAATGGAGGGGTGGATGGCCCAGAGGTGGAGGTACTCCTGCTTTGCAGCTGCAGTTCTGGGGCTGCTTGGGCAGCTGCCACCTGGCTGGGGCTGAGCCCTGAGCTGAGGGTTAATGCCCCCTCACCATGGAAGCTTTAATGAGGGAAGGAGGGCTGCGTCCTCTCTCCCACACACACTGCCTCCTGGGCCCACTCTCTCGCTGGCTCCATTTTCTCTGCCACAGGGGCAGGGGTCTCCTGTGAGAGGCCCTGTCTCCCTTCAGAGCTGGGGTGAACCCACGGGAGCCAGGAGATAAAGAGATAGGCAGGGGGCGGGCGGAGGGAGCAGCAGCCAGGGAGAGTTTGGGGGGAAGTAACCAGGTGAGGGAGGGGTGGAACAGGATGGAGGGAAGAACTTTATAAAAGAGTCAGTGGACAGCAAAATTAAAAAAAGAGGATGTATGAGTGAACTGTAGGGCCTATAATGAAAACCAAGTATAGTTGTGTACTGGGGACAGATCTTAAAAGTATAAGTCAGAAAATAAAAAAATATAAATGATAGTGGATAATTAGGCAGGTAGATAGATAGGTATTAAAACAGTGGCAGTAAGTAGAGAAGAATGTATGGCAAAGGTAGGATGAGAGAAAAAGAGGGAGGGAAGGAAAGTTATAAACGGTGAGCTGGTAGAGCTTAAAAGGAGAATGGGAAGAAGGAAGGAATAGGGGAGGGATCAAAGCAGGTCAGAGAGAGGAAGTAAAGAAAAAAATTAAGGTGGGAAGGAAGGAAAGGGGAGGGTGGGCAGGGATAAAGATAAAGGAAAGAAGGAATGTGGGAAGGGAAGGTGGGTAGTAGAAAAATGGGAAGAATGATGATGGAACAGAAGTAGGAAATAAGGAGGAAAGAAGTTTATAAATGATGAGTCAGTAGGAAGAGTGTTACATAAAGGAGAAAAATTGTGTGAGAGGAAGAAGCCAATAAGGAAGTCAAATACAATTGTGTGTGAAGGGGATAAGATTAAAAAAGGAAGTTAATAGGGGTGATCAGGCCGGCAGGGGAGGGCAGTTAGGGGGATCAGGCAGGCAGGCAGGCAGAGTGGTTAGGGCAGGCAGGCAGGTTAGTGGTTAAGAACCAGAGGTCCTGGATTGTGAGAGTCCCCAAGAACTCCATATTGGAGAGAGTGCAGGTCGGGCTGAGGGGCCACCCTCCCACCCCCTGTGAATGAATTTTGTGCACCGGGCCCCTAGTTAAAGTATAATGAAGTGTAAAAGGTCTATTGTGAGACTACAACTCAATGATATTGTTAGAAATTTTAGCGAGCTGTGCATCCATCACCCACAGCCTAGTTTTAAAAAATTTCCATGACTTCCACTGACACTCTTAAAGCCCATTAGGACTGCATCCTTGCTCCTTCCTCAGTCATGGGAACCATTGATCTACTGTCTGTCTCTATAGATTTTCCTTTTCTGGACACTTCCTATAAATGGAATCACACAATTTTGTTGTCTTTTGTGTCTGGCTTGTTTTACTTGCCACAACGCTTGTGAAGTTCATGCATGTTGTACATGTATACATATTTCATTGCTTTTTATTACTAAAAGTATCTGATTCTATGGGTGGCCACAGTTTTGTTTATTCATTCACCAATAAATGTGTATTTAGATTGTTTCCACTTGGGACAATTACAAATAATGATGCTATAAATATTCATATGTAAGTCTTTGTGCATCTATAGATTTGCATCATTAATTGACCATAAATATAAAGGTTAGTTTTTTGAATTTTCATTTTTATCTCTTTCATTTATATACCTATCTTTATACCAACACCAAACTTTCATGATTACTGTAGCTTTATATTAAGTTTTAAAATTTGGTAATCTAAGTCCTGTAACTTTGTTCTGTTCTAAAATAGTTTTGTCTAATCTAGATCCTTTGCATTTTCATATAAATTATTGGATCAATATGTCAATCAGAGTTCAACCAAAGAAGCAAAACCAGTAGGGGATATATAAAGAGATTTATTACAATAAATAGGCTTATGGGATTGTAAGGGCTGACTAAGCAAATCTGAAACCTGTAGGTGAGCAGGCAGGAAGATCAGCCTGGAATAACTCATGGGCATGAGCTGAAGCCACTGTCT
>PVJC01043366.1:0-14554 GCA_004026665.1 Murina feae
AGGGGTGGCGGGTGGTGTGGGGATGGGGAGCTGATCAGAGGGGTGATGGGTGGTGTGGGGGTGGGGAGCTGATCAGAGGGGTGATGGGTGGTGTGGGCATGGGGAGCGATCAGAGGGGTGGCAGGTGGTGTGGGGGTGGGGAGTGATCAGCGGGGTGGCTGTTGGTGTGGAGGTGGGGAGCAATTAGCCTGGTGTTGGGTGGTGTGGGGGTGGAGGTCGTCATCAGTTGGCAGTGGATGGTGTGAGGTTGGGTGGGCGGGATCAGTGGGTGGTGTGGTGGTGAGTGGTGTGAGGGTGAGGAGCAAGATCAGCGGTGTGGTTGGTGGTGTGGGGGTGGGGGGCAAGATCAGCAGGTGACAGGTGATGTGTGTGGGGTGGGTGGGGCGAGATGTGCGGGTGGCAGGTGGCAGGTTGTGCAGGTACAGGCTGGGCTGAGGAACCCCCGAGTGCACAAATTTTTGTGCACTGGGCTCCTAGTGTTATCATAAATATGATAAAAACAATCACAGAGTTTAAACAAGAAATCCTATGTTTGGTGTGTGACTTACAAGATAAAAAGCATCTTAATTTTTAACTATTACCTTTAGAGACTGAATAGCTATAAACATATACATAAGTGACAGCATTCAGCTGAAGAAATAAGCCATAATAAGCCTTTGTTTCAATCTTTCCTCTTTGTTGAAACTTTATTTAGATAAATATTAGACCCTTTCTTTGTATTCCTGCTAGCTCATGACTTTAAAAATGTTTCCCTCTCTCTCTCTCTCTCTCTCTCTCTCTCTCTCTCTCTCTCTCTCTTCTCTGTGCTATGTTCTACATTTTTTTTCATATCTATCACTAATTATAACTTCACCTCTTTTTCCTCTGCTATAAAAACAGCAGCTGCACAGCTCTAGTTTGGGGTTTCAGAGTGCCATCATGCTCATCAGACACAATCAGGTTTTGACCTAATACTGCATTCATGTCACTTTACAGATGGACACAGAGCAGGATTAAACGTAAAACAGGTACAGATTCTTCATCCCATCAGGGACCAAGAACTTGAAGGGTACACAACTTCTTTTAACTCCTGTATTAATGCACAACAAATGAAGCAGGCAAAACATCCAGAGGGAGTTCTGTTTTTATTCCAGAAATAATTCACATTTGCATATTTCTGTCACCTAGGTGAGTGCAGTAGTGATCTTAGATCACCTTAATGCAATCAGAGTTTGGACAGCTTGAACAAGGTATTCAAGTCCCTGAGAGGAAGACTTATTTAAGGTTTACTGTTATTTTCAGGATTTATTCACTCAGAGCCTTGCTTTCTTTAACAGGCCCTACAGCACATCTTATATAATAAAAGGGTAATATGTAAATTGATCCAAACAGCAGAACGACTGGGAATGACTGGTCACTATGACACACACTGACCACCAGGGGGCAGACGCTCAATGCAGGAACAGCCCCTGGTGGTCAGTGCACTCCCACAGGGGGAGCTCTACTTAGCCACAGGCCAGGCTGATGGCTACCAGTATAGTGGTGGTGGTGGGAGGCTCTCCCGCTCTCAGCAGAGCTAAGGATGTCCAATTGCAGCTTAGGCCTAATTTCCACTGTCAAGTGGACATCCCCCAAGGGCTCCTGGGCTGCCAGACGGATGACTGACTGCTAGCTTAGGCCCAATCCCCTAGGGTTAAGCCATCAGGTGGGCATCCCCGAGGAGACCTAGACTGTGAGAGGGCACAGGCCAGGCTGAGGGACAACCCCCTCCCCAAGTGCACAAATTTTGGTGCATCGGGCCACTAGTTATGATATATTACTGAATCTCACTGTGCTGTGTGTTGTTCTCAATAGGCTCTTCTTAGTTGATTTTTTATTTGTTCATTAGAATGGTAGCTGTGAAAATTTTCTGAGTTCTGAATTTAAGTTGTTTTGCCAAGAAAACATTGATTTTAACTTTTTGAATGTTATCTGTGAGCATTAACAACCTATGATCACCCCCTCCCTCCCAATTGTGTTTCAGAGGTCAGAAATATTCTAAACTAGTTTGCTTCCATGGCATGGACTTTCGATACCAAGTTCTCAGGGGAAGATTTTGTATTGTTTTGTCTTATTTTCCTCTCTTTGGCATCAAGCATCTCTAAGCTGACTAATATTTTATCACATTCCCAAGAAGTATGATGCATAAACAAATCTGATGCTTGAAATTGGTTTTTATTTTCTAACTGTTTAAAAAAGGAAATATTTTCAATGATTTTATTTTCAAAGCTTAATAGAAATAAACTTGTTTCAACACTTGTTTATAAAAATAAAGCATTGCTTTTTTCAATTGCAGTTTACATTTAATATTCTGTATTAGTTTCCAATGGATTTAAAAGGAACATAAAGTTAGTCTTTTTATATTAGAAATTTTAGAAAACAGGTATATCTGTCCTACATTTTTTCTTTTTTCTAATAGTAGCACACATTTGATCAGGACTGCAAAAGTACATTATAAATGCTTATAAACATTTACTGGGAATGATACAGTTTTCCATTCTTTCCTATATGGTACAACTTCAGCTGTGAAATTGACATATAAATATGCACTAATATCTGTTGCTCAATTCAATGAAGATCAAGATTTATAATTGATGTGTTACCAGTCCTGAAAAGAAATGAAGATGCCTGTAAAGCTAAAACAATTAATTGAAATATTAATAGTGCATTCAAGGCATTAAATTGACTTAAGAAGGCTTTACCTTGTCATGGTTCCCTGCCTATGGCCAATCAACTCCAGTGTTAACATCTGTACTTCTATTAAATATTTTAAAAGATAGTTACTTACAGAATGTGTTTTAAAATTTTCTCAGCATTGTGTTTTTGATACTAAGAAATAATTTGCACATATATGATTGCATATTGCTCATAAACTTTTTAAAATTTAGTTCACAGACCCAGACATCTATTTTATAATGTATAGAATATATTTTTCTGTTTCTTTTACATGTATACACATTTGAGCCTACCAATAACTTTTAGATATGTGGAAATTAAATTAGAATATTGTTAGAGCAACAAGAAAAAGTCAAATGTAAAAAGTTATAAAAGATTATTTAAAAGTTATAAAAAATTAAATTTCTTCCAGATACCAATACTGATATGAAATAAATAATTAATAAATAAATATAATAATAGAATAAATTGGCCATTGAAATAATGCTCCAATGAAAGACTCAGATTAATCCCTTAGATATTTCGTGTTTATCCAGAATAATTTGTAAGTTCAATATGGCAAATCATTTAATGAGTTTTTCTCCTGATCTTACTTCTGCCTTATAACTTTTGGAATTAATTAATGATGAGTACGTGGCTTTCATAATTTTATTTTTCACAAGCTAGTATTGAAACTCCACTTGTGTCCCGGTTTGTACCTATGTGTCCTTAGGTTGGTTAACACCTCTATCCCTTGAGTTAGAAGGTACTGAGGCTCAGTATTTATTAGATGAAAAAAATCTGAAATTCAGTAATATATTTAAGATCTGCCAGGGAATATGTGATGCATTCAAATTGGATAATTTAAGGGGAAGTTAGTAAAGGTTTTGTTTTCAAAGATGAAGATAGAAACTGCAAGGGATGCCATAGACTCCCAGGGTTTACTACAGAAAGGAACGGTTTCTATCCTAGACCTAAGAAATCAAAAAAGCTCATATTGCCGGAATCTGGAGAAGGTGTCTCTATGGAGTGAACCACATGATGCAATAGTGGCTGTTGATTGGGGGATGCAACAAGATCCCAACAACATGACCGACGAGGGGCTCACAGGATTAGAACTCTGACTTCACTCTTCATACAGCATCAGGTCTCTTGTGAAGTCTCTCACTGACTGGGCCAACTCAGAGGCCAGACCAACACGCAATCTGTTAATGCAGTCCACGCTGGTGAGGTCCATTGGTCAGAGCACCCTGAAGAAGGATAAACAGTGGGCATAAAGAAGGATAAAGAGTAGCAAAAGGAAACTAACAAAAAAAAGCATCTGGATAAAATACCCATAAAAGACATACACTTCTCTAACTTTTAAGATCATATCTGAGGGGAAAAAGTACTATTCTCACATTGAAAAACCACTTATGGTCACTTTCCTAAGCAATTCTTAAACACAGAGGTCAGTGAAATGAGAAAGATAAATACACTTTCTATCTTCATTAAATTTAAATTACGGTGGGAGGAATAAAAATAGTGGTAGATACATGAAATTATTACAGTTTTAATAAATGTTTTGTTGGGATAAGCGCTCAAGGGGGGAAAATGGAGAGTAATAAATATATTATCTGGACAGAGCAGTGGTGAGTATGTCTATTTCAGAGACATGAAAGTTTAGAAATTAACATTATGCAAGTTTGCATATTTTAGTGATAGATATAAAAGACACATTTTGTGCTCATACCCAGTTGTTTTTTTTTTTCTCTCTCTCTCTATTCCTTTTCAGGGAAGATAGTATTTTAAAATATGAATCTATATCTCCTTCAAACCTATATTTCTTTGTACAATTTGTACTTCCACTATTTACTGAACAAAGCTTGCTGTCCTTGTTGCCTCAGGAAAGTGGTGATGAAGTAGAAAGCAAAGAACATTATGAATCTCAAATAGGTTGGCATCATAGATACTCGGTGTATGAAACAATCCCTGTGAGTGATGGCAGTCTGTCACTGAGACTAAAAAATTAGCCCATTGTGAAAAGATGGAGAGATGGAAAGGCTGAGCCTGGAGCATAAAAGGTGAAAACAAAAACTAACAAACTAACAAAAAGGAAGAACTTTCAGGTAGAATCAAATAAACTTGGATCTAAGAACATAAGAATGTGTGTCCTTATTCTCTGAAGAACCAGAATATGGGTTAAAAAAAATAGCACAAAAATGACTACTTCGTATGCCTAGACAGAGGTTTTAAGATTTATTTGATAAAATTCTGTTGAACCAAAAAGGTAAAAGAGCAGTGGTTTCACTTACATTAAGATTAGTGATACTCGAGCCAGTTTCTCAGGGCTTAGAACCTTGCCTGGCAGACTGAAGTGTCATGAGTTCGATTTTGGTCAAGGACATCTATCTTGGTTGCAGGCTCAATCCCTGCCCTCTGTTGGGGTGCATGTGGGAGGCAATCAATCAATGTATCTCTCTCACATGGATGTTTTTCTTTCTATGTCTCTCCCCCTACCTTCCATTTTTCTCTAAAAAAAAAAAAAAAATCAATGGGAGGGGGTGGATATCCTTGGGTGAGGAGTAACAACAGCAAAGCCTTACAGAGCAGCATGGATTTGCATGCCTGCATTTCCTTTGGTTCTACACTAGTGAAATCTGGCTATGATAAGAGCAAAGGATGAACTGCAGACTGTTCCACACTTATGATGGTTTGACTTAATGAAAATCAATATGTGTAATAAATTACATGAGGTATTCACATTTTATTATAAAAGCTGGCTTTGTATTAGATGATTTTGCCTAACTGTAGGTTAATCATAAATGTTCTAAGCATGCTTAAGATAGTCCAGGCTAAACTAGGATGATTAGTTGTATTAAGTGCATTTCTGGCCTATAATATATTTAGTTTATGATTAGTTTGTCAGGATGAACTTCATCAAAGGTTGAGGAGCATCTGTAGATTAAAAACAAAAACAAAAAACACACCACAATAATGTGAAAACAGACATGACAAGTTACATCTCAATGAATGCCAGTGTGTTTCAATGATGTCAGGCACCATATGAAACCTTCTCAGGTGACCTGATTTTTTAAAAAATAATTTGTATCCTTGCCACTTTCTATCCTATCTAATAAAGACAGAATATACAAATTGAACATCATTTCGTGACAAAGATGGCTGCACCCACATCCAATAAGGAGGGAATATGCAAATTGACTTGACAAAGATGGCATTCTGCTCCCCCCCCCCCCCGCGGCTGCTGCAGGCCTCTGGGCAGCACACAAAGGCGGAAGGTGGCTCTGGGCCAGAGTGAAGGTGGTGCCAGCAGCCGGGGGAAGGAAGGCATATTCTTGCATGAATCTTTGTGCATCGGCCTCTGGTAATAAGCAGCCATTTTGGAATAAATACTATCTTGGAAACGATAGTGTTTTCAGACCCAGAAAACATTTACTTGGTTTTGCTAACTCAGGTCACATGTGTTTTGAATGTGGGAAGAATTCTATAATCACAGAGTAAGCATTTATTATATGAAAGGAAGGAAGGAAGGAAGGAAGGAAGGAAGGAAGGAAGGAAGGAAGGAAGGAAGGAAGGAAGGAAGGGGCCTGAAAAAGGACATTTGGAATACCATTTTACCATAAATTGAGGTACATTCAGTCTTCATCTCTTCCTGGGTGGCGAATTTAATATTTCTGCTTCAGATTTTGTGTCAGTTCCCAATTTGTAATCTAATACAGTTGATGATACTCTTGGCATTATGTTCTGACTCTAACTTCAGGGACATAGTGAAGTACAGTGGAACACTAGCTTCACTGAATACAAGCTGTGTGTTTACAGGATAGTTAACCTCTGAGAGCCCCCATTCCTGTCTGTTAGTCCAGCCTATCTCACAAGAGCAGCATAAGGATTAAATGTAAATGACATGTCTAGTCCCTTGATCCTCTCTTAATGGTAGTCGTAATTACTGTCCTCACCTGTGTTGTTGCTCTTGTTAATGATTAGGTTAGCGCCTGACTTGCTCTGGCTAGTTCCCTCAAAACTCCCTTTATGTCAAGAGTCTGCAGGTCAGGGCCCTGTTTTTTCTGTTCGACTTCCCTCATGTTTTCTGCCTAACTGGTTGTGATGCTTTGCTTTTCTTCTTCTGCATTTTGTCTTCTCATTGTGTATTGCACCCAAATGACCCTGTGCTCTCACCTCTCACCTTCGCATCAGATTGAGCTTCCTCTAGTGCTGGCTTTAAAGTAATGAAGTTGGGATCCAACCAGATATTTAGACAAAGGACTTGCTGTAAAAATGAAGATTTTAATTCTGGCTGTTCATAAAGCTAGCTATCTGTTATGTCAGTTATTTTTAAATGATAATTTTAAATACAATGCTGAGTTGATTGAGATGACAGTGATCCATTCTCATTTCTGTGCATTAAATTCTATAATAGTCATTCAATTATATGCATGTGTTTTTTCTTTCTAACTAGGAAGATTAACCATTACAACCACCACCCTCCATTGTGTGTGTGTGTGTGTGTTGGAGGGAGTAGTAGAAACATCACTCTGAAAATAGAGAAAAAAGTAGAGTCCTTAAAAAATGTATATTTTAGCATGTTTCAATGAATTTGATTTTATTAGGCAAGAATACTAAGGAAACTGACTGTAAACACCTGATTATAATTTTGAATCATACCAGCCCTTTGAAATATTAGATTCCAGAAAGGTAATATTTCACAATGTCACCTTTAAAACAACATTAAAATTGTCAAAATTTCTTTTGCTTTTTAGTGCTTTGGAAAAAAATTTAAGTGGCTTTATCCATATTCAAACCATCCTTCAACTACTCCATCAAATGGCAGTCTTACAGAGCATCTCACATAGCCTCTCCCTTTTGCTAAAGTGGTTCCACATGGCAACACAAAACACAGAATCTAATGTACAAGGAGGCAATAGGTTCTATTGAATTGAATATTGGCATCATCCAATTGTTGATGTCAATATGAAAAAATGCAATAAAGTTTTGCCTAATACGAAAAGAACCAAAAGGTGATTTGCGAATCCTATTCACAATTCAAAAAGCACATAAATCCTGATGCCATTATCAACAACAAACATTTCAAAGATTAGGTAAAGTCATCACTTGAGCCCTCAAAGCTTAACAAGACATCTAGAGGATAAGGAAAATAAGGGCAGAAAACCTGCTGGAAGAAACAGCACATGATCATTTATGTTTACTGATATTTAGAAGAATGAAGAAATATAGTATTATGTTGATAATTCAAATAATATAAATAAAGTATGCCTGGTAATTGCCTGGCACATAGTTTCTGCAGTGCTTTATGGGGTCAACCTTATACAAAAGGCCCTTTATGAGGCGTTCTTACATTTATGTGTATGGCTTTGTAAAAATATTATGATTACAGAAGACTAGAACTGGTGTTGGCTTTTGTTTGAATGAAGGCATCTTTAAGCAGGCCAACAGCATATGATACAGCCTATTAAAATAGTTCTGCACAATATGACCACATACAGTAGATGGTGATGGGGGAAGAAGTATCTCCATTCTTTAAAAAAAATTCTCAGATGGTTTTCAGTGGGTATTCAACTTAAGAATCATTGAAATATTGCTGATTTATCAAAAGGCATTTAAGACCTTGAACATGGTATCTTTTAGGCTCTTCTTTCAACTCCTTAATCTTGAACTATTTGTTAGAAAATTGAAGCAAATAAAAGAAAACTAATATAAAGATAACGTTTTCAAGGAACTTACATTCTAATAGAGAAGATAAGTCACAAATGCAAAGGTGTATTAGATAATTTAAAGTGCTCACTAAATATAAGAGTGTAATGGGCGGGGGCAAAGTTGAAGAAGGAGGAAATAAATTACTTTTGCTATGTCAAATTAAGGAGGATTTCATAAAAAAAGTGACATTTGAGATCAATTTTAAAGAATAAGTAGGTTTTTTAAAAATAAATCTTTATTGTTCAGATTATTACAGATGTTCCTTTTTTTTAAAACCCCATAGCTCCCCTTCACCTGGTTCCCCCCTCCACCCCATGCCCTTACCCCCACCCCTGTCTTCATCCATAGATGTAAGATTTTTTCCAGTCTCTTCCCACACCCCTCACACCCCTTCCCCCTGAGAATTGTCAGTCCATCCCCTTTCTATGCCCTTACTTCTGTTCTAATCACCAGTTTATTCTGTTCATCAGATATTTCTATTGACTTAATTGTTATATTCACTGGTTGATGGGTATTTGTTGTCACTTTGTTCATAATTTTTATCTTTACCTGTTTCTCCTTCTTCCTCTTCTTAAAGAATGCCCTTCAACATTTTAAATAATCCTGGTTTGGTGGCGATGAACTCCTTTAGCTTTTTCTTGTGTGTGAAGCTCTTTATCTGACCATCAATTTTACATGATAGCCTTGCTGGGTAGAGTAATCTTGGTTGTAGGTTCTTGCTATTCATCACTTGGAATATTTCTTGCCACTCCCTTCTGGCCTGCATGGTTTCTGTTGAGAAATCAGCTGATAGTTGTATGGGTACTCCCTTGTAGGTAATTAACTCTTTTTCTGCTTTTAAGACTCTCTCTTTGTCTTTTGCCCTTGGCATTTTAATTATGATGTGTCTTGGTGTGTTCCTCTTTGGATTCCTTTTGTTTGGGATTCTTTGTGCTTCCTGGACTTGTAAGTCCATTTCTTTCACCAGGTAGGGGAAGTTTTCTGTCATTATTTCTTCAAATAGGTTTTCAATATCTTGCTCTTCTTCTGGCACCCCTATAATTCTGATGTTGGTACGCTTGAAGTTGTCCCAGGGGCTCCTTACACTATCTTCATATTTTTGGATTCTTTTTTCTTTTTGCTTTCTGGTTGGCTGTTTTTTGCTTCCTGGTATTTCATATCTTTGACTTGATTCTTGTGATCCTCTCGTCTGCTGTTGGATCTCTGTATATTATTCTTTATTTCAGTCAATGTATGATTAATTTCTGATTGGTCCTTTTCCATTTTTTTGGTATTCTCATTCCTTGAAGGTCTCACTTAGTTCCTCAGAGGTTTGTAGAAGATTCTTAAGTAGCTTTATAACTGTGATTTTGAACTCTATATCCAGTCGTTTGCTTTCCTCCATTTCTGTCATTTGTGATCTCTTTGTCTCTGCATTTTGGCTGCTTCCCTGCATTTATAGAGTGGTGTTTTCTGTCCCAGCTACAGTCTGTTAATTTAGGCTGCAGGCAGACAGGCGAACAGCTTGGGGCGGGGTCTCAGAGTCACTGGAGCGGAGCAACCTGCAATGGCTTCCCCTCAGCCAGCTCCATGGATTTTCCATGCCCTGGTGTCTGCGCGCCCCTGAGTCCCCAAGTCTCAGAGCTCTGCGTCAGTGATTGCTGTGAACAGCTCTGCTAGAACGCCACTGTCGTTTTCCGCCCTGTTGCCAGACTGCCCGCAAAGCATTCAGTGTGACCCCGGAGCTTGCAAACCTTTCTGAGTTGCCGACCCAGGTGCAGCAGCTGCCTCCACTCTTTTGTGCCACCGCCATCCTTTCGCGTGTCTGTACCTCTGTTTTGGTGCTGAGAACTTATACTCAGTCTCAATGCACTCCTTCTCTTGCCTTCTAGTTGTAAAGCTTCCACTCCCTTGGCTCTAGAGTAAGGTTTTTTAGCTTTATTGTTGTATTTTTTAATGTATTTGTGGGAGGCTGCGCATTCAGGTATATACCTTATGCCCCCATCTTGGTTCCTCTCTAAAGTATAAGTAGGTTTTTACCATAGAGAGAAGAGAGAAAAAGAGCACACCACCAAGCTCATATAGACACACATTTTAAAAGAAATATAAATTATCCTCTGTATTTGATTCAGAAGTTCTGAATGACTGAAAGGGAAAAGAAGCAAAGGGAAAAACTAAAGTGAGCAAAAACTAGATGTTGTGACTATTAAACTGAAATTAATTTTTCAATCCTCAATTTTCTCATCTCTGAAATAGGGATTAGAATCCTTACAGCAAAATGTCTTGTAAGAACTCATTGAGCTCCAAGTATAAAACCTCTTATAGTTAACCAATAAACCGCAGTCTCATTTCCCTTTCTCTATGTGTATATATATATATGAATGCATGGAAAATGCAATGCAAAATTACACTTAATTATGAAAAAGAGCTTGGAGGAGCTGGAAAAGAAATGATTGAATAGAATATTTGTCTCTATCTTAGGCTACAGGGATAATAAAAAGAATTAATATTTAAGTCCTAAGCACATCCTGGAATGTCAGAATGAGCTATTTCATAATGCTTTCTTTAATGTTTTTTAAAAGGTACAATTTGCTAATTAGTGAATCCAATTTTCTATTGGCCTTTGACTTCGATTATAAAACCAGAAATATGCTCTAATAAGCCAAAAAGCTCCATATATATAAAGGCAGCAAATCTTCCAAAATAATGCATTGTGTAGGAGTGATTATCTTCTGCTATATTTTTATTTGTCTGCAGATTGTCACTGGTTCTTTAGGAAAGATTAATTCAACTAAATTAAATATATTTTTACTAACTCTTATTATGCACCAAGAATTTTAATAGTTACTATACTTTAGCACCTTAATACAAGTATTATGAAGAAATAGATATAATCTCAAGAAACTCATGTATATTAATGGGAAAATTGAATATTCCATAACTTACTGTAATGTTGGAAAGATGTCAAAGCTGTAAACTTTCTGTACCTCATAACTACTATGTGATGTTTCATATTTGAATCTAAGAAGTTGCACTAATTATGCAAATCATAAGATTAAACAAAATTAATTAAAATCAATTTAGAATTATTTAAAACTAAAGAGCATACATAAAGCATATTTTTCTATTCACTGTGGTAAAAAAAAAACACAGGAAACCTTCCATAATAATTTTAAAGTAATGTTACATTTTATATAACTTAATAATGTTTTACATTGCATTGAAATCTGTATCTTTAATTCAACAAGTAAAAAGGGACAGAGGCAGAGGAGAGACAGTCTGAGAGATACATAAAAATGGTGAGGAAACATGGAATATAATCATGATCTCCTTTGCTGTTTTGCATGCTAATAAAAGGTACTGGAGGGGAAATGACATTTGAACTGAATTCTAAATTATGAAGGAGAAAGGAAGTGAAAAAGTATTTTAAACAGAGAAAATAAGTGCACTGAAAAAGAGGGATGAGCCTGCATAGCATCATCAGAGAATGGTGAGAAGTTCATCACTATTAGGACAGAGTGGAGAGGTGGCAAGATATAAATATGAAAGTATAGTTTAGCCCAGAGATTAGGAAAACTTAAATACAGGTCCAGAAGCTTAGACATTATCCTCTATGTAACAGAGATTGTACCAGAAGTTTGAGGATGCAGAAGCAGTATAGTTGAACTTCTGTTTGAGACATATAATCTTGACATCAGTGAGAAGGATGGATTCAGGTTGGACAAGAAAGTGCACATAACATGAGAAATTAGGGTGGATTAATCTAAAAGTTGACAGTACAGAAAAGAAAAAGTTACCTGCTGGAGACTGAGTGAGAGGGACCTGCTGAAAAACAAATCTCTAATAATTCTTAAAAAAATAAGTTTATTAATAAAGACTGATATGTTCATGGCTTCTTAGAATCCTATTTCAGGTATGAATGTTAAATACTTTGCTCAACTCTCTACCCAAATCAAAATCTCCTCTAAACTAGCAAAACAAACATATATTCTGTCTTCCTCACTTACCTGTGCCTCTCTATTGCCTGGGACAATATGCAATAATTATTCTTTTTTTTATTTCCTGTTATGAATAATACATTATTTTCTATGTGTTTATTATGCTCTTAACCTTTATTCACTATATTCCATCTATGTACAATGTCTCTTTGTCTCTTGGCTCCCTTCACATTCTATTTCAGTGTGATTATTACAGCGAGCACTGAAGAAGAGATCAATGAGGGGTATTCTTCAGTAAAATTCAAGATATCAAAGAAAAAGAAGCAGAATAAATCCTCAAGTACAATTAGCCAATAGAAGTAATAAATACAACCATGTAAGAAATAACTCAAATGTGAAGTAGTTTGGGGGATGAGCAAACATATAATGAGTTTACTCTATGCACCCTTTTAGATTTGATCAACATATGACGTTCATTTCACGGCAATAAGAAATTAGTTCAAGATAAGAAATTTTCTGAGCTGAATTGGCTTAATGAAGATGGACAGAGTAGATCTCAGCTCTGAGATGATAGTCAGAGAGATTTTCTCTGACAGTAAAGTATCAATTTATTAATTGTATTATAGATAAGATGTTAAAATCATTCACAGCTGTTTAGATTATTTAGTTATAATTCATTAAGCTAATTTCATAATTAGCTATATTTTCAAATGTAGCAATTCTGCAATAAGCCATGCAAATAGCAGAAATAAGAGTATTCTGTAACTTATTCTACAAGCAAATTCATATATGCAAACCAAAAATAAATTCTTAATTTTCAATGGCATGTGCTTTTTTATCACTCTGTTTCTGCAATGGTTCTCAATAAAGATATCCTGTTCCTATCACCTGAAGACAGTTATTTGTATATATTTGGTATGGGAAATAACTTCAATGACATTTTGTTCATTTTATTATTTTTGACAGTGGTTATTTAAAAGATAATTTGAGCAGCTTAAACCAAAATAGCGTAGCAAGACATTTTATTGTTGTTGATCATCTAAATAATGGAAAACATGAAATAGTTTTAAGCATTAGTAAAATCATATTTGTAATTTTGCAACTTCACACTGTTGATAAATCTGAATTAGAAGTGGTTAAAGTATAGGGGTAATTAAGAGGCGATTTCAGTGAAAAAATCAAGAAAATATAAAAGATGGAACAATGTAGTACTAATGGGAGTGAAGAAAATAGGAAAATATGTTAAATTTTTTTGGAATATATTCTCAATATAACTTGTTAATTTCATGAGTCACATGAGTGAATGGTTCACTCACATAATAATATTAGTCATTGGGTTTATAGGAGGTGGTACAGTTTTGGTGACAACAATGTGTGTCACTTGCCTTTAAAAAATGCCACTAATAATTATAAAAATAAAAGACAGGAGATAATATTGAGTTTATTACTGAAAGCGTGTGCCAGAAGCATTGGCATCCCCTAGAAAGCAGAAACTATGAAAGACAATCAGGATAAATGAGAAGGTTTGAAATTCATCTAATAGGATATTCATTGGAAGAGATAGACTGAATGAAGTATGCTATTCAAAGATATAATGCGAACCAAAGTGCCAGATTTTATTCAGAAAGGTCAATGAATAGCAAGCAGGATAATGCAAATAAATTCATATATGGACCTTTTGGGGATACTTCTAAACAACAGATGCAAATAGAATAACTTAAAAAGATTGCCAAGCAAATAAAACATGTGATAAGAAACTTCTCAATGGAGATATATATATACTCCAACAGGACTGTGTTAAAAGAACTATAAAATGTTCTGTATTAGAAATGGAATTCCAGTCATTTGATCTTATTTTTTAAAAAGTAATGGAAATAAATACAATACTTACTACACATATGTATAAATACCAACATTCTTGGTAGAAAAGAGAATTTACTGAGAAAAAAATAATAATAAAAATTGTCCATCGCTTTCTTCAAAGGGATTTTCTATGATGTTTTTCATCTAAACATTTTCCAATGAACATGCATTAATCTAAACTAATAAAAGTGAAATATTAAAATTAACCGTTTCTCTGAGACAGGGTAAGCCACGCCCACCAGCCAATCAGAGCGGCTGTATGCAAATTAGCCCAGCCAACATGGCGGCCGCCACTCACGGACCTGAGTAAACAGCCCTTTCCATTGCGGCAGGAGGGAAAGTGAAGCTGCGCCCCTCAGCTCAGCTCCGATTAAACTGCCTCTAGCGAA
>PVJC01043367.1:0-14534 GCA_004026665.1 Murina feae
GGGGGGGGGGGGGGGGGGGGGGGGGGGGGGGGGGGGGGGGGGGGGGGGGGGGGGGGGGGGGGGGGGGGGGGGGGGGGGGGGGGGGGTGGTGGAGGGGGTTAAGAAGTCAACCAAAAGATTTGTATGCATGCATATTAGCATAACCAATGGACACAGACACTGGGGCAATGGGGGCTTGTCCTAGGGGGTGGGTGTGTGTGTGGGGTGTCAATCCAGGAAAAAGGAGGCATATGTGATACTTTAAACAATAAAAAAGAAAAATAGAAAAGAAATGGTTTATATTTAAATAAAAGTGGTAGTCACTGAGCCATATGTGATAAATGAGCACTGAAAATTCTGTTTATGCAACTGAGGAACTAAATTGTAATTTAATTCAATTTTAAATAATGCAAATTTTAAAAGCTACTTGGAGTCCTGGCCAGTATGGCTCTGTTGGTTGGGCATCAACCCATGCATGGAAGAATTGCTGGTTCATGCCAGGGTTGCTAGGGTTTCAAGCTCTATCCCCAGTAGGGGGTGTGCAAGAGGCAGCTGATCAATGTTACATTCTCACATCTCTCTTTCCATCTCACCCCCCCCCCCGCCCTTCCTCTCTCTAAAATTCAATCTAAAATTCTTTTAAAAAAAGCTAGTGGTTACTGATTTGGACAGTACAGGTCTAAACTAGACTACTGCTAGGTTTAAACATATGATTAGCTACAACTGTAATCTTTAACACAAAACCAAAATGTCTATTCATCAAAGGATTGTAATTCCTGGTATATCATTCAACAAATATTAATACTTATGTCCATGTACATGAAAAGTATCTTAAATAAAAACATTTTTAAAAGCACTGATATAAATCTTTTCCCCTTTTCTTTTGCATTTACTTCTAGCCAAAATTTTTCACATAATAGCATACATAACACACTTATCTATACAACAAATTAAGTGAGTAACTTGTTTTAAATAGACCTTCTGATCAGTGAAAAGAACATAAACTTGTAACTTTTAAGTCAGAAAAGATCTGGGTTCAAAGCGTAACTCCATTCTTAACAATCTAGAAAGATTTTAAGCAAGTGTGTTTCCTAAAAGAAAACACTAACACAAAATAAATGTCAAGAATATTTTAATTTTTAATTTATGGGCCTGTCTTATTATTAATGGTGAGCCTGACTAGTGTCACTCAGTGGATGAGCATCAACTCACTGAACCAGGAGGTCATCATTCCATTCCTGGTCAGGATATACGCCTGGGTTGTGAGCTCGATCCCCAGAAGGGGACATGCAGGAGGCAGGCAATCAATGACACTCTCTCATCATTGTTGTTTCTATCTCTCTCCCCCTCTCCCTTCCTCTCTCTGAAATCAAGAAAAAATATTAAAAATGGGGGATTAGCCCTAACCAGTTTGGCTCAGTGGACAAAGCGTGGGCCTGCAGACTCAAGGGCCCCAGGTTCGATTCTGGTCAGGGGCATGTGCCTTGGTTTCAGGCACATCCTCAGTGGGGAGTGTGCAGGAGGCAGCTAATCAATGTTTCTCGCTCATCAATGTTTCTAACTCTCTATCCCTCTCTCTTCCTCTCTGTGAAAAATCAATAAAATATATTTTTAAAAATGAGGGGATTAAACGTTTTAAAAAATTTTTTAATTTTGAAAGATGATTCTACACATATTTGATATTTAAATTATCATTATTGAAATGAAATTTTAAAATACACAAATTATTCATTGCCCTAGCCAATATTCTTAATTTCTGTTTCATGAAAAATACCCCAAATATAGAAAAATTTCTTTCATTTTACATTGGTTTAGGTCAAATTAAGAATATGCTCAAAGGCACCTTTAATTCAGAACATTAGGGTACATGTTGCAACATTTAAACTCATCTTTTTTTTTAATATATTTCATTTATTTTTTACAGAGAGGAAAGAAGAGGGATAGAGAGTTAGAAACATTGATGAGAGAGAAACATTGATCAGCTGCTTCCTGCACACCTCCCACTGGGGATGTGCCCGTAACCAAGGTACATGCTCTTGACCAGAATCGAACCTGGGAGGGACCCTTGAGTCCACAGGCTGACACTCTATCCACTGAGCCAAACCAGTTAGGGCTAAACTCATCTTTTTACAACAATGAAAATACTGTCTGTTTACCCTGATTTGTGTTTTGCTGTTGAAATCAATATTGTATTGACTAATTCAGATTTTTCTAATTTCATATAGGAGTATTTTACAATAATATTCACAACTTTTCTCTCTCTACACTTTATTGTCAAAGTATTTACAGAGATCTGTAGCCTATGGTGAATAGTCAAACACTGGATAATGCCAGCAAACATTATTGGGTAATATAAAATTGTAGTATTTGAAACATCTAATAAGGTTAACAACACAGAATCACATGATGAAACTGCCAATTTAAGGACATCCTTTATTCCCAAATTTATTTCATGGAATACCATTTGTAGGATTTTGTATAAAGTATTCTATATGTATAAACTTATTAACATTTATTTGTGAGAAGTCACCATTAATAAGACAGGCCCATAAAACATACTTATAACATAGCCACAAGAGCAAGACTGAGTAATTAGATTGTTCCACTTCTCTTGTACATGATACTGTTCCCAGATATGTCCACATTAACTTCAGCTCAGAATGTAAGCATTTCTTGCTCTTGTTTTCAAGTGACATTAGTGGATTCTTTTGAACCAGTAATATTTGTAGTTGAGAATTATAACACTTTTCCCCGTATTTCCAATTTCTCAACTGATTTTTGGATTTGGTAAATTTCCTGAGAAATGCCAGGAAGAAGTTACCACATAGAAATGCTATCTTAGAAAAAACATGGCATTTTCATGAAGCCATTTAAAGAGGTCATTTTGACTCATGTGTTCTATCTTGACTTTGAGTCTTTTTCATGGGATGCTCATGGATGCAGAGGGATTATATATTTAACAATGATTTTTAAAAAATGAAAAAAAAATTTAAAGACCACAAAATATATGAGTGAAAAAATATACACATCCAGATAACTGAAGATTAATTCCTAACTTTATTTTAATAAGCAAATATTTACATTAAGTTCTTAGATTTAAAAAACTGTTAAAATGTTACTCATTTTTCTAAGTAATTTAACTTTTTAATCAATTGATAATTCACATTCACTGTTAAAAATTATACTTTTACAAATTACACATTACATTACAAATCTAATCATATTAAAGAGATGCATCCCTAAGAAACCACCTTTAATAAAATATCAAGTAGTAAGTACAGTATATTAATTTTGTTAATAAAAGAGGTTTAGGAGTTGGATAATTTTGGATTGATAGTCATTTTCCTGCACACATTTCAACAATAAAAGTATTTTTAAAGCTATAGATGTAGAGTGAAAACTTAAACATCAATGAACAAGGTCAATATAGGGAGCAGCTCTGGGTCAAGCCTCAGGCTGACCTGTGGCAGGTCCCAGCCTGGAGGGCAGAGCTCTTCTAGAATAATTAAACCTGACCTTGTAGCCCTCCCTAATTCCTTCCTAAGTAGCTAATGGGCTGTGGGAGGTGCAGCAAGTGTTGCCTAAACAAGAACATTTGTATACACATTAATCTACCCTTGTTTTAATCAGATTATTATAAAATAAAGTATTGGGCCCTAACTGGTTTGGCTGAGTGGATAGAGCCTCGGTCTGTGGACTAGGGGGTCCCAGATTCAGTTCCGGTCAGGGGCATGTACCTTGGTTGTGGGCACATCCTCAGTGGGAAGTGTGCAGGAGGCAGCTGATCAATGTTTCTCTCTCATAGATTTTTCTAACTCTTTATCCCTCTCCCTTCCTCTCTGTAAAAAAATCAATAAAATATATATATTTAAAAAAAAATAATAAAATAAAATAAAGCATCAGCTTGCTAGCTGGGTCTTTTTATGTCCTCATCCAGGCATCAGAGATCCACCAAGCCCCAGCTGTATTCTCTTGTCTGTCTTTTCTTCAATTCTTCACCACCTCTCCTCAAGTTCACCCTTGGCTGTGCTGGCATGGCACAGATCAGTTTTAATTATTTAGCTTTTGCTCAAACTAATGTCCTTTCTTTTTCCTCTTATAACCAGCCCAATCATTAGCTAGCCCTGGCCTACTACTATTTCACCCTTAACAAATCTATTGTTCTAAACAAATTGTAAAGCTACTCATACAAAGCAGTTTTGTTAAGTGCTCCAGCAATGAAGGCCAGGGACTAGTTCCCAGTAGCAACAGTATTATTACCAGCAACATTCAAGTCAATATAAATTGTGTTCCCTAATTAATGAGTTACAATAGCCAACTTATTTTTCTTTAATCATACTGTAAGAAAAATGTCCTATTGAACTATTCTGTAATACTAAAGCTTCATAATCCATTTCAATATTCAACTATTGAACCCTGAAATGAACTTTCCAACTGTCAGGCCTAAATGAAGCACCTTTCATGTTACGAGTCCTTCAATGGCTATTAAAGAATTAGTAAATAGCTTGCCTTGCCCTTTCACAGAATTTTCCAAGTTTTCTACAAGATTGTTTTTCCAGTGATGTGATGCCACTAATATAGGAATGGTTTCTCATCACTTGGAATTTTTTATTTTCTTCTGTTTTTTTTCTTTTTTTCTTTTGTTTTCCTTGTCTTTTCTACTTTAATCAATACTTCTTCATTTTAGTACATACAGGGCCTGGCTCTGACCACCACAACCCGCTCCTTTTTATCGTGTCAGAAAACTATATCAATCATATCACAATTTCTAGATTACTGAGAACCATCATTATTTCCTCACTTTGGTTTTTTTCTCAATTAAAGTTTATATTCAATATTATTTTGTATTAATTTCAGGTGTACAGCATAGTGGTTAGACAATCACTTTACAAAGTGTTCCCCTATTCTTTCCAATACACATCTGGCATAATACATAATTATTACATCATTAACTATATTTCCTATATTTACATCTCCATGACTAATTTGTAACTACCAATCAGTACTTCTCAATCCCTTCACCTTTTTCACTCAGCCCCCCAACTCCCCTCCCCTCTGTCACCTATCAGTCTGTACTCTGAATCTGTGAGTCTGTTTCTGTTTTATTTGTTCATTTACATTGTTCTTTAAATTCCACATACAAGTAAGGTATTACCTCACTTTGAATTCCAGCTGATCCATAATGTACAGAATATCAGAAACATAATACAATATAATGAAAATATTTCTGTTTCAATTTAGGACCATGAAAAATGCTAATGCAATTTTGATAAATACCTCATAGAACATAGAAGAAACATTAAACAAAACACATAAGAAAGCCTTTCAAACTTAGTTTATTTTCAGGTACTTAATACCCTCAAGACCAATGTCTTTTACTACAAATTCACAGAACAAGTTTTAACATTAATTTTAACCATATTAATTTTACTGATTTTATACATAAGACTAAAATATATTCATCATTTGCATCTAATTAACATGATAGTACTATCAATTATCATTTTTATACTTCAAAAAAATAATTACCTGAAAAAAGTACATGTAAATTTAAGTCAAAAGCCAAGTCCAATTAACTTATTAGCCACTAATATATATAAACCTCTAAATACCTAGGGCCCTTTCTCTCACTCTTGGCCCTCCTTCCGACATATCTGAAAGATGCATTTAACTAACCCCACAATCTGAGTTGCTGACAAAAAAAATGAAAGAAACCAAAGGGGGGAAAAAAATCTTTCTCTTCCCTCCTTTCTTAAGTCTTTTCATGTTAAATTTGTCTCTTACTATCAATCTTCTTGATTCCCTCTTTCTTACCCTTATCATGTCAAGAAAAGTTAAGAACTGACATATAAATGTTTGGTCCTTTTTTGCCCCTAATCTATAATCAATCTGGACACCACTTTTTCATCTCTCTGCCTTATTTAGTTCTCCAATATGATTCATTTACTTACTTCTCAGCTTATATAGATTCTCAGGATCTCAAAAGTCCATTAGCTACTTTTTCCTGTCAATCATTACTAACTAGCAAAAATATTCATAATTTAGCTTTATCATTAAAATGCTATCTAAAAGCATATTTATTTCTTGGAAGAGTCATTACTTACAACACATAAATATTATTCAGTTCTTTATTAGTTTTACATAAATTAACTTTAAGCAAAAGTTAACTTACTATTTTTTTCTTCTGGGATTTTAAATCATCCAATGCTTCATCTGGAAAAAGAGATTTAAATCAAAGCTAAATGAGATATTAAGATACATAAAGAAAAAATCATGCCAAATGATACACATTAAGCAACTGCAAGAAAACTTTCTCGTTTTAGTATTTCTCACTTATATGTATCAATAGAAATTACCTCAATCTTTACCCACATACATTTCATATTTTGCCTACATTATATATTACAATCTACTTAAGTAGAGAGAAAAAAATGCCTTAACACAGACTACAACACTTTTCCAAATTCAAAAATATATTATTCGGTTTTCAGAAACATTACTATTATTTCTCCTTCCTTTCATTATCCCACCCAAATTTATGAAATACCAAATATTTTTATATATTGCTAATAAAAATGTTCTTTGTTAAGTGCATAATATATTCTATTGTTATTCAACTTTCAAGGTATTGAGCACTAATAAAGAAAATACCTTGATAATCTATAGTATTATACCTGAGGAGGGACTTGGAAAGGAAGAGAACACTAATCACTTTTCTAAGATTTGTCTGCTTTAGGTTGGCATGGCGAAGAATCATTCAAATGAATTATGAATGTCGATGTCTGCTTTACAAATGTATTTTAGGTCTCTAGTTTTTCTCTAGAAATATTGTCAACTTCTGCTTTACAAATTAATTTTAGGTTTTGAGTTCTTATCTAAAAATATTTGATGAGTGCAAAGAGGAATACTATTCCAGCTGGGGGGTAAAAGTTATACCTTGATTTAATCATTTTTTCAGAGAATTTAAATTTTCTTAATTTTTAATTAAATTTATAAATAACATCTGTTCATTCAAGTTCTGGAATAGCAAATATCTGAATATCCAATTTAAAGCATATTATTGAAAGGAATTTTAGGGATAAAATAGGCAAGTTTAGGAAGTCTTAGAAATAAAGAGTGTCCATGGGGGAGGAATGCATAGGGGAGGCCTTGGAGCCACCAGAAGACATACAGTCACAGAGAATAGAAAGGTGCCACAGGATAAGGGGAGAGGAAGGCATACTAGGTGTTCCAAGTTAATAATGCAGATTGTTTTCAATAGATGGAATTACACATGCTGATATATATGTGATTTGATACGTATGCTATTTTGTTGTATTGACAGCAAGCTTCAAATCTTCATATGTCAAATTTGCTGAAGGTGTTAACATCATAGATATTTTTATGCATAAAAATGTTGAATTTCATGCAAAAAAAAAAAGCATTTGTGGGAAGTTTTACTTCATTAGTTTATTTTGAAGAAAAAGTTATCGTATACTTCAGGAAGCTTATGGTGAACATGCTCCATCTCAAGATACATGTGAACGCTGGTTTAAACGCTTTAGAAGTGATGATTTCAATGTGAAAGAAAGAACATCCAGGTCAACCGAAAAAGTTTGAAGACCAACAATTACAAGTATTATTGGATGAAGATGCGTGTCAAACTCAAAAACAACTTGCAGAAAGATTAAACGTTGCACAGCAAACAATTTCTAATCATTTACAAGCAATGGGAAAGATTTTAAAGGAAGGAAAATGGGTGCCACATCAACTGAACAAAGACAAATGAAAAACCGAAAAGTCATCAGTAAAATGTTGCTTCAACAGCACAAAAAAAAAGTCGTTTTGGCGTTGAACTGTGACTGGCAATGAAAAGTGGATTCATTTGGAAAATCCCAAATGCACAAAATCATGGGTTGATCCAGATCAACCATCAACATCGACTGCAAGGCCAAATGGCTTCAGAAAGAAGACAATGCTCTGCGTTTGGTGGGATCAGGAAGGTGTGGTATATTACGAGCTTCTAAAAATCAGATGAAACCATTAATATTGATGGTTAATATTACTACTGACAACAAATAGTCTATTTGAAGCATGCTTTGATCCTGAAACAACCAGAATGTACCAGAAGACACAGCAAAAATAATTTGCTTCATGATAACGCACTATCATACACTTCAGAACCAGTTAAAGACACATTAAAAGATCTTGCCTGGGAAGTATGAACCCACCCGCTGTATTCACTAGACCTTGCTCCTTCAGTTTACCACTTGTTCTGACTGATGGCACACGCACTTTCTGAGCAGCACCTCAAAACGTACAAAGAAGTGGAAAATTTGGTCTCTGAATGGTTTGCCTCAAAACAAGAAAAGCTCTATTGGGATGATATCCACAAATTACCTGAAAAATGAGGGAAATGTGTAGCTAGCGATGGACATTACTTTGAATAAAGCACTTTCGATGTTTCTCTTGAAATTTGATTATAAAATCCGCCATTATTAACTGGTACACCTAGTACATTCACAGAGGGTCAAGAAAAATCACAAGAGTATGGGGGGAAAGGAAACACTTTCACAGAGGATAGAGAAATGCCAACAAATGCTGGAAAAAGGTAAACATATGTTCACAGGAGATAGATGTTACAAGAGGGAGAATAAAGGGGGGGCACCACATGGGTTTTAGACTTTGAAGTTGATATTCTGCAAAAGATTGATCAATTTAAAAAGCACAGTCATAAAATTGGGAAGGGGTCCAATTAAAAGGGAGCATGAAGAGACAAAAACTACAGCATTTATAAGCTTTAGAAAAAAGGAGCTTAGTGGGTTACCCGCTTGGGACCCTCTCCCTAAAGACATTGTATTTGCTTCCAATAAATGTCCATCCTTTTCATCTATCACCTTCTGTCCATGGCTTCGAATCCATCTGGATAAGTATCCGGGAAAGAAATCATCCTTGCATCCTGCTCTGGAAATCAACCGAATCATTTTTATTTTCTTCTTGATATTTGTCTTTTATCATGTCAGCACTGTACATGATAAATTAATCACTTCTGATTGAAAATAAGTGAAAGCTCCTCAATTGTACAGTTAATAAATGAATTTTGAAATATTAGAATATCCTTTATAGTTGTGTGAGCTCAGGGGGGGAAACTGCTGAAACTATAGTTTGAATTCAAATAATGTATCTGCTACAAATTTGTGTGGAATGGAGATCTTGCTTCTTGTTTTAACTTTTCATAGCACTTTTTTAAAAAATTACTTTTTGTCATTACAATGTTATTTGTTTTCTAAATGACTTTATGGCAGTATAGGTTTCACATATAGGATTGTTTGTCTTGAAATCTTAGTTTAACTCATTAAGAACCATCATTAAGTCTGCAGCAAAAGCTAATTTCCAAAGCCAGTAGTTGAAGGTGATTCCTCTCAGAAAAAATTCAAGCTGGGCTCTGAGCTCAAAATAGAAAATAAAACTTTACCACTGCTAAACCTGTGTGGTAGAACAGGTCAAGATATTCATCTTCTACTTCTGATACAAATTCACATATCTGATTATGATTAAGTCTATAAGAGCAAATGAAGCTCCCCACTGACACTACTAGTTCAATAATATGCAAATTCAAATATAATCTGTAAGTACCTGTTGTTAAATAGTACAGTGAATAACCATATAATTCAAACACCTTATAGTTTTACGAGCTTTTTTTGTTTCACACATATTTTTACTACCAAAAGTTGCATCTTAGCAGATTCCACTCCAGGTTGTAGTGAGTTCATGTATGTATTTTTTCAACTTAACAAATATTCTCTCCAGGAGTTGTTCTATAGACTCTTCATAGAGGCTAATTCTTCAATCATCTCAAGCTCACCAATGACTCCTTAAGTAAACTACAATTAACTAGTATATGTAACATTTGTCAATTCATCAAGAGCAAAGGAAGATTACTTGAAATCATTTGCCTTGTTTTTAAATTGACTATGTTGCTTCCAATGTTCTCACTTTTTCAAGCAATTATTCTTGCCAAACATTACTAGTCAAACAAATATATTTTCTCTGAATACATTTCTTCAGCTGCTGCAAACACGCACAATTTAATTAATTCACCATTGGTAAGTGCCTTTCTTTGCTTCATAAGCCACTCGGAAACTTACTTTGGTAGACATTCGGTTTGCACCTCTTATTTTTACAAAGAAATTTTACTATGATGAGATATTCCATTTTACATGTTCTAATTTTCTGACCAGGCCAGGGGATCTGAGGCTGTGTCCCCCACCCAGCGGGACTTGATGGGGGCCCGCAAGGTGTGCCCTCCACCCTGGTGCTGTGCCAGGGGACCTCAGGCAATGCCCCCCACCCCAGCATCAGGCCAGGAGACCTCAGGCTGTGCCCCCTGCCCCGGCACCAGGCTGGGGGATCACAGGCCACTTCCTCCGCCCAGCAGGGCTTGATGGGGGACCTCAGGCCGTGCCCCCCTGCCCTGGCACCCAGGGGACCTGATGCTGCACCTGCCCACCTAGCAGGGCTTGACAGGGTGGGACCGGCCGGGTCTGGATCTAGCCCAATGAAGGGGGGCCGACCAGGTTTGGGTCTCGAGCGATTTTGAACTGCACGTGGGTGGTTGAAGACTTGACTCTGGGTTCCATGGTGCACCCCAGACTCTGACAGGAGAAAGATTTTCATATACATTTTACTAATTTTCTTTAATCTCTGACACTTCTATTATAGAGAAAGGGCAAAGAGCAATATTAAAATATTTCCTCTAATTAATCCCCATTTAATGCACACGAATTTTGTGCACTGGGCCACTAGTTGCATAATAAACACGATGCTTCACATTTTGATAATAAAATCTACACTCCATTGTGTCCTAAAAGTGCAACATTCAAAGTCCAATTTTCTGTTTTTGTTTTTACCTGATGAATATGCACTGGTAACAAAAAAATAAAGTTGTCACAATACAGAAATACAGGTGGCACTTGAAATCCTGTCAAATTATAACTATGTCACTGTGATTTGTCATGCATGATGCAACAAGTCTGAAGTGTTGAAAGCACCAGTACAATCTGTCACAACTATTCAATTCTGCCATTATACAATGAAAGCAGCTATACACAACACAAATGAATGGGCGTGGCTGTATTTCAATAAAAACAGAAATTTGAATTCCATACAAATTTAACATGCTACAAAATATTATTCTTTTGAATTTTTCTTTTTTTTAATATATTTTATTGATTTTTTACAGAGAGGAAGGGAGAGGGAGAGTTAGAAATATCAGCTGCCTCCTGCACACCTCCCACTGGGGATATGCCGGCAACCAAGGTACATGCCTTGACTAGAATTGAACCCAGGACCCTTTGGTCCCAAGGCTGATGCTCTATCCACCGAGCCAAACCGGTCAGGGCTTGAATTTTTTCAATGACTTAAAAATGTTCAAACCCAACTAAAGGACTTGTATGCATGCATATAAGCATAACCAATGGACACATACACTAGGAGGTGAGGACATGTGCTGGGGGGTGGGAGTGGCCGGGAAGGGGTCAATGGGGAAAAGGAAGTCATATGTAATACTTTCAACATAAAGAATTTTTAAAAAGTGTTCAAACCATTCCTAGATCATGAGCTATACAAGGACCTAGCTCACAGGCTGTAGTTGCCAACCCTTAATTTAATTTAATCTATACTTTCCAACTTACAAAAGAAAAGAAATAAAACTAATAGAGAACAAAAAGCAATAACAAAATAAACAAAAAGGCAAGAACATGACAAATAGCTTGAGGCACATATGTGTGTGTGTGTGTGTGTGTGTACACATATATATCTATATATGCAACCTGACTTTATGCTAAAAAGAAGTGTAAGATTGCAAGACAATCTTTTATAAAGTCTATATTAAATGTATTCAAATGAATTAGTAAAATTTTTTTAAACAAAAGGATACCTAAAGTAAATTTTTAAAGCATAATCTTTTTATATAATAACCATGTCCCAATGTGTCTCTTTCTCTTTCATGCAAATTAACCCTCACTCTGTGACACCTAAGCCACACCCACCAACCAATCAGAGCGACGATGTGCAAATTACCCCAGCCAAGATGGCAGCCAGCAGCCACAGAGCTAGAGCAAACAGGAGGCCAGTGATGGAGGAAACTGCCTGCCTAGGCCGGCTGTGGCCTCTGCTCAAGGCAACAAAGTTTCAATTATATAAGATAAATAAACCCCAGAAACCTGCTTCCAGCCAGCCTCACTGGGACCTTGAGTCAATGGGAGCTGTGACCAGCCTGCAAAAAGCCCTCAGCCTCTCACCCACACTGGCCAGGCACCCCTGTAGAGACCCAAACACTGAAGGGGCTGTGGCCAGTATGAAAACGGCCCTCAGCCCCTCACCCAGGCTGGCCACACCCCCATGGGGTGAGGGTCCCCACTGTGGGGCTTGGCCAGCCTGCAAACAGCCATCAACCCCTCACCCAGCTGGCCAGGCATGCCAGCAGGTGGACATCCCCCAAACGGTCCCAGAATGCGAGAGGGCACAGGCCAGGCTGAGGGACCGCCCCAACCAAGTGCACAAATTTTTGTGCGACGGACCCCTAGTATTTGAATAAAAAAGTATATATGACAAACTCAATATCTGGTGAAATAAAAATGTTTAAATAAACAAATTTCACACATTTGATTTCCTTAAAAAAGTGTTCCCAAGGACTTACTGTGTTTTTCACCATTTTGTTAGTTCCATGAGGTCAGAAAGCATATTTGTTTTAAACTTCTTACTATCTTCCCAGAAGCTACTGTATTAATAAATACTACTGGAAACAATACAATAACCTTAATTTCCTTAATTTGATTTTGAAAAGTATCAATATTTTTTAACCCTATCAAATATCTTACTTAATGGTTAATCAGGAACTAGACAAGTTTACCTGCTATCCTACTTCAATATTATACTAAGTCTTAACCCATTAATGCAAGAAACATTTTAAAAGAGTAAGAATTGAAAAGAAAAATTAGTGGAGACAGCAAGATGGCAGCATAAGGTAAACACCATAAATGCAGCTGTGAACAACTATTTCAGAAAAACCACGAAAAGAACACACGGACACCACTCATACCCACAGGAAGGCTGGCTGAGTGAAAATCCTACAACTAGAAAAGAGTCTGAGACTCAGAGGAGTGGCGGAAGCAAGGTACAAAGGTACAGAGCTGCACGCACGGGCTCGGGGAAAGGGCTGGCGCCGGAGGACGCGGTTCTTTTCCAAAACGGAGAGAGCCACAAGTTCCCAGCGGCTCTGAACTCCAGTTCCAGGCGAGTTTCTGAGGATCCAGACACCCGGAGAAGGGGGGCTGACTGGCACCGGGAGGAAATCCAAAGCGAGTTTCTCTCAGCATTGCTTGCAGCAATTACCATGGGACAGAGACCTGGTGTCTCTCAGCGCAGGGCTGAGAAGCACCATAGCTATTTGCTCCGCCTTGCCCTGCAAACTCCCCGAGGCCCCGCCCCTCCCAAGCTGCATCAGAGGCTTTTGCATATAAAAGACTGAGTAGCCTAAGGCAAAGGCTAACTCAACACCTCCTTAAAGATACAGGAGCCAGCCTCACACAGTGGCCAGAGTGGGACTAACCTAAACAAAACAGATCCACAAGGAACACACTCGGGCAGATGCAGTGAGCATAAAAGCCCCACTGAAACAACTCTTGCCCCATAAGGGTGTCTCCAGCACAAAAGTTCTCCCACTGTAGACACAGCTGACTCTCATAACCAAGTGGCTTAGAGGTTAATTCCTCGCAGTGATCAGCCAACTCAGAAAGGGAAGCAGCCAAAATGTGGAGACAAAGAAACAGGTCACAAATGACAGAAATGGAGGAAAGAAAACGACAGGATATAGAGTTCAAAACCACGGTTATTAGGTTTTTCAAGAAATTTCTAGAGACTGCCGATAAATTTAGTGAGACCGCTGATAAATTTAGTGAGATCCTCAATGAATCTAATGAGACCCTCAAGAATATGATAAAGGACCAACTAGAAATTAAGCATACACTGACTGAAATAAAGAATATTACACAGACATCCAACAGCAGACAAGAGGATCGCAAGAAGCAAGTCAAAGATATGAAATATGAAGAAGCAAAACCCACCCAGCGGGAAAAGCAAAAAGAAAAGAAGAAAAAAGAAAAAGGATCAAAAAGTATGAAGATAGTGTAAGGAGTCTCTGGGACAACTTCAAGCACACAAACATCAGAATTATAGGGGTGCCAGAAGAAGAGAAAGAGCAAGATACTGAAAACCTATTTGAAGAAATAATGACAGAAAAGTTCCCCCACCTGGTGAAAGAAATAGACTTCCAAGTCCAGGAAGCGCAAAGAACTCCAAACAAAAGGAACCGAAGGAGGACCACACCAAGACATATCATAATTAAAATGCCAAGAGCAAAAGACAAGGAGAGAATCTTAAAAGCTGCCAGAGAAAAGAAGTTAGTTACCTACAAGGGGGCACCCATACGACTGTCAGCTGATTTCTCAACAGAAACTTTGCAGGCCAGAAGGGAGTGGCAAGAAATATTCAAAGTGATGAATAGCAAGAACCTA
>PVJC01043368.1:0-14529 GCA_004026665.1 Murina feae
ATATATATATATATATATATATATATATATATATATAGAGAGAGAGAGAGAGAGAGAGAGAGAGAGAGAGAGAGGCAGATTATTATGACCACCTGACATTTGTAGGTACATTAGCCATACACTGCATTGTATGGGATATGTTTGTAGCCAAATTAGCTGTAATTTTGCGCTGAAGTTGCTAGAGGGCTAGACCATTATAATTAAGGAAGCAGGTTGTTTACCACAAAAGTAGAAGTGATATTTTCTGAAGATATGGGTAAACAATGCTATTTAACAGCCTTTGAATGTGGGATATATATATATATATGGCCAGATTATTATGACCACCTAATGTTTGTAGGTAAATTAGCCGTACTCTGCATTGTATGGGATATGGAAGCTGAAGGCTTGTTCAAACACCTTTGCTGTCTGCAGTTACCAAGATAAAACATCTCTAATTCACACAGGAACACAAGGATTGGACAGTCGAGCATTGGAAAAAAGTCACGTGGTCTGATGAATCACGTTTCCGGTTGTATCATGCAGATGGCAGAGTGAGAATTTGGTGGAAACAGCATGAAAGCATGCACCCCACATGCATGAGTACAACCCTTCAAGCTGGTGGGGGCAGTGTTATGGTTTGGGGCATGTTTTCCTGGCATGATTTGGGCCCTTTAATTCATGTGGAACGGCTGAATAGCACAACATACCTAAGAATCTTGCTGATAAGGTTCATCCTATCATGTTGATGGCATATCCCAATGGAGATGGCTTCTTCCGACAAGACAATGCGCCATGCCACGGTGCTCGTATTGTGCAGGAGTGCTTTCAAGAAGATGAGGGAGACTTTAGTTTGCTTAGGTGGCCCCCACAATCACCAGATCTCAATCCAATTGAACATTTGTGGGACAAAGTTAAAAGAGCTGGTTCCATAATCATCAAATCTCACAGAACTGGACAGTGCTATTCATCAGGCATGGTGTCAGATTCCTCACATCACCTTTCAACATCTTGTGGAGTCAATGCCAAGAAGAATTGCTGCAGTGGTGAAGGCAAAAGGTGGCCCAACAAAGTACTGATGGAGTGGTCATAATAATCTAGTCACTTAGTGCGTGTGTGTGTATGTATGTATACACACACACACACACACTAGTAGCCCATTGTAGGAAGATTCCTGTAAGAATAGGGCTTTCTGAGCCAGAGGGAAGCAGAGAAGAGAGCAAAGCCTGCCTCGGCTCCCATCGCTGCCACCTTGGCTCCCTCCCATCTCTGCCGCCTCGGTTCCCTCCTGTCTCTGTTGCCTCAACTCCCATCTCTGCTGTCTTGGCTCCCCCTGCTTCTCCCTCCCTTCTTCACCATCTCCGCTGCCTCAGCTCCGTTCACTTCTCCACCACTTGGCTCTCTTCTGCAGCACTTGGCTTCCTTCTAAGCTGTCTTTAGTCTTTGCTCTCCTGGGTATGCAAATTAACCTCCATTTTTGATGAGTTAATTTGCATACAGTTGCTCTGACTGGCTAGTGGGCATGGCTTGGATGGTGGGCATAGCTTAGGTGTCTCGGAGTGATGGTTAATTTGCATATTACTCTTTTATTAGAGTATATATATATATATATATATATACACACACATATATATACACACACACACACACACACACACACACACACACACTAGGGGCCTGGTGCACGAAATTCGTGCACGGGGCGGAGGGTGGGGGTCTAAGTGTCGCCACTGGTCACCACTGGGGTGCTTTTCTCCGGCTCCCGGATTCCCCGCGAGGGGACTCAGAGAGCCCGGCCCCCTGGGCAGGTGGTGAGGCAGGCGCCTGGGGGGCCTCACCCTGCTGGCCCGGGGTTCCTTTGTCCATTTCTCCAGCTCCCTGATTCCTGCAAGGGGATTCAGGGAGCCCAGCCCCCAGGGCAGGCAGCGAGGCAGGCGCCTGGGGGCCTCGCCTCTGGCCCCAACACCTTTCTCCCGCTCCTCAGTCCCCTTGCAGGGTCAGGGAGGGGGAGAAATTCGGCTTGGGCCTGGGTGAGGCAGCCGGCGCCCGCCATCTTGGCTGAGTTAATTTGTATACAGCCATTCTGATTGGCTGATGGGTGTCTCGAAGAAATGGTCAATTTCAATATTAAGCTTTTATTAGTTTAGATAGTCTCATATAGTCCAATGATAGTTATATGTTGCTTGCTTTATTTTCCTTGATATTTTTTTTGTCTTGAATTCTGTTGTGAGATATTGAAATTGATACTGTGGCCTTCTTTCCCACTTGTCCTGAATAAAATATTCATCCTTTCACTTTTCTATTTATTTGAGTTTCTCTCAGAGACTACATATTGTTGCTATAGATGCAAAAACAATTTTTAGCTAATCTGAGAGTGTCTGTTGTTCCTATACTTAATTTATTTATCTCTACGGCTATCTCAGACTTATCTATAGTCCCTCCGTCTTTCATTGCTGTATTACTTGTCACCTATCATCTATCTATAATCTTACCATGAACAAGCTGAACATGTTAACACATTCTCATAGCTCTTTGTTATTCATCACTTTCTTTTATCTCCTTGATATTGTTTAAAATGTTTTTTCTTGGTTATTATGGATACACTTATTTGTTTTTTTCTTAATTTTTTAGGTGACAATAAATTCTACTAAGTAATTTGAATTCATTTATTTCCCATTTTTATTATAGAAACTTTCTGGATTTACTTCTTCCCTGCGTTTTCTAAATGTTTTTTAATGTGGTAACCCTGCTAAAGTCTTCTATGCTTGAGACATACCTACTGAGCAATCAGATTTAAGTCACAATTTGGGTGAATATAGAATTCTATATTAAAATTATTTTTTCCTTTCCAGGTAAGAGTTACCATATCTGGTTATGTATATGGAAGGAGGAGTTGAAGCTCTACAGTGGAGTGCTCCAGGGCCCATAGAACTGTAGCCCTCCCACCAATATTTTGCTCCTTCATTTGGCCATAACTTTGGTTAGGATTCTCCCTTAAAATACCTGAAAAGACAACCTAGGAAGGAAATAATATTTATGGATAAGTTTTCCAAACTCTGGGTGACAACACATTAATAGATCATGAAATCAATTTAGTGAGTCACCTAGGTGGGAGAGGAGAGAGAAAGAGGAGGAAAAGATGGAGGAAAGGAAGAAGAAATAAAATGAAGTGGACTAGAATAGAATAGAAGAATAGAATAGAATAGAATAGAATAGAATAGAATAGAATAGAATAGAATAGGTTTACAAACATAAAGGCATCCCAACAGTAAGCACAAGGTATTTTGAAACTCATTTGCACAGAGCTGTACAGGTACTGAATCACCATCTAAAATGTGTACTCTCATTGTGAATGGAAGTGAAAATCAACTTGAAAAACACAGCTTTTGATTGTAATCCATCAATCCACAGGTGAGGGGCCATGGAGGAGACAGGAGTGAATGCTCAAAGCCAGCTAATCAGTCTACATTTTTTTATCAACTCCTCACCCCCCCAGGGGGGTTGGCACTTCCCTGGTTTTACCCACCTCCCACCCACTACCTGGCTGATGCTACTGACTTCTTTTTCATAGTAGGGCAATTGACTCTCTCCTAGAGGTAGTGTGGATCAGAGCAGAACTTGAGAGCTTTCTCTCATCCTGTTCTCCATGACTTCACTGATACCTCCTGTCCTCCATTAGTCCCCATCATATAGTTAGGCTACCTAGAAGTTCCCCACAGTTTTTATGTCAGTTCCCTAAATCCATTCTTGCTTCTTGTAGGACTTATTTATTTTTATGGAAATGTTCATTTTCTTTCCCTCTTATGTTATTGTTACAAATGCTAGTCTCATTCAATATGGATTCATTACCTGGAGAATCACTTGGATATTTGGATAATCATCTTCTAAATAGTTTCTTTTTTTTCTTTTTCCTATTACGATGTTTGGAACTTGGCCAACAACAATGCAACAGGCAAGCAACAGACTGAGAAAAAAAAGCAAATCGTGCTGGGTTACTAGTAAATTATCTTAGATTAGAAGCAGGTGAGATTCCTCAAGTTCCCAGCCTGGCAGAAAGCTTTTAATAAAGCATCATGAGGGGGGAGGAGCAGCTTTTGAAAAGGTGGTGTGTAATTTGGGGAGGAAAGGAGAAGGTAGAAGAGCTCAGTGGCTAAAGATAAAACTGTGCAGCTGGAAGTGTGGCCATCTTGGACAACCTGAAGAACTGGGCCTTAGTTTTACAGGGTAGAACAAATATGGGTCAGTTGGTCACTCCCTGCAGTAGTGTCCTACCCGCACACCTTTGCCATGGCCCTTCGGTGGGTTTGCAGGTAGACACTACTTGACTTGAGGGTTGACCAGTGGGAGGTTGTGGGTGTAATGTGAGTATAGGCTTAGAGCAGACTTGTAAGACTGGGCTTTTCCTCTTGTGCTTCCGCTTTTGCCATGGAAAGAACGAGCTCCAGGTAAGTGCTGGCCCAGGGAAAATAAGAGATGTGTGGAGGAGCCCTAAACCCAACCCTTAGTAGCCAAATCCTGGCCAACTCGCAGATGTCTGAGAGAAAAGAACACTTTTTGTTGACTACACTGAGTTTTCCAGTGGTTGTTCGTTATACAGCAAACCTGCCTATTGTACTCAACAGGACTGCCATTGGACAAATGAGGGAGGCATGCCCACTCTTCTATGAATTTATTCCCAAATTTAAAAAGTCAAGGTAGTTTCAGAGCCCAGGAAAACTCTAAAACTTTGCTTCATGTGGCAAGGTGACCAAACCAAATGGCAGTGCCATCATCTAAAAGGTGTGGAAGGGAGAGCAGAGACGGTTTCCAGCACTTGCAGAGGTACAGCAAGAGAAACTGCAGATCAGTTCTAGCAAAGAGCAGGACACAGCATTTCAAAATGCTATTGACTGTGGGAGGTTGTAGTGAAGGCCTTTGGGGGATCTGCATGTAACCATGCCAAGATAAAGAATAAATGTCTTGAGAGCTTTCAGGGTCACGGCTTAGGTAAGAGTGGGCAGGAATCCACTTGCCTTGGCTGATGTGACTTCTAATTCCAAACCAGACGTTTCAGCGATTGGATTTGACTGACACCATGTCTCAATCTTTAATACTTAACACAAAGCTGAACAAATAGGAGATGCTCAGTAAATCGACTTGTAATTGATAGATTATCAGGAAACTTAAAATCTAATGACAGCACTGCCATTAATTAATGGCATGACCTTAGACTAATAGCTGAACCTTGCAGTTCCCTCCTATGGAAATGAGCATGGAACTATCTGATGTCCATAGTGTCCCTAAGTGTTGGGAAGATAAAATGAGATAAAGAAGGAAACAGTCTGTGATGCTCCAGAGGTGACAGAGTTTGATTTCCCCCGAGGCACTTGCTGCATGGGTGCTTGGCACTTGTGGAACAGCAACAACAAAAATGCTGAAGCAAGAATGCGGCCTAGTGAGATATTTTCCCCTGGAATCTCTACAGGAAAACAGGTCAAGGAAGTAACAGGAATTTTGCTCTGTCCTTTAACCAAAGGCCAAGTCAGGTCTCTGGACTAAGAAATCCAGCTTTTTATCGCACCTTACATTGCATGCCGGGAGCCCTGATTTTGCCTGTAATTGTTTTGTGAAAGCGTACCAATTGGCTGGACTGGAGAAATAAACCAGCAGCATCTCTGATCACAGGCCCCCTGTCCTCTTTTTAGAGATCCCCAGTGACATGGTGTTATGACTTGAACCATGTTCCTCCAAATCATATGTTAAATCTTAACTCCCAGGAGGTCAGAATGTGGCCTTATTTGGAGATAGGATCTTTGGAGAGATAATCAAGTTAACAGGGGGTTCTTAGTGTGAGTCTTAATCCAATATGACTGCTGCCCTAATAAAAAAGGGAAAACACAGTAGATCCCCCTTTTCCAGGGGCGTATGTTCCAAGAACTCTAGTGGATGTCTTTTCACTTAAAGGAAGCACTTTACAGCTTCTCTTTGGCTATCCGAATTGCCAGCCTCACTAACTTATGCTTTGGGACATTATGAAATAATATAAGGTTTGCTTGAATACAGTCACTGTGATATTGGGACAGTTGTTCTAATAACTGAAGAAGCACCTACTGAGTGACTGGTGGATGGGGAGCCTCTTCAGGTGGAGACACTGGGCAAAGGGATGATTCGCATCCCTGGTGGGGCAGAGCAGGACTTGCGAGGTTTCATTGTGCTGGTCAGAATTTAAATATCAACATGTGCAGAAGGGCCAACCTGAAGGAATGTCAGAGCAACAGAGCCTGGATCATGAGATGCATAGCCTTCCTGATAAACGAGATAAGACCACTTCTTCATTGTTTATACCTGTTAGCATCAGACATTGTAATTGATACAGAACCTTAAGGAAATGGAATCTTGTGTTCTTGACAGGTATGCTAGAGCTCCTCCTCAGGTGGGTTTGCTTGGGGGAAAACCCAGGTTTTAAATGGTGAACTGTTAGCTGTATTCATTTAATGCAACAAATATTTTGAAATATTTCTTCTTATTATTTTTTTAATTTTAAATAGTTTTTAAAAAATATGTTTTGTTGATTTTAGAGAGAGAGAGGAAGGGGGAGGAAGAGAGAGGGAAATAGCAATTGGCTGCCTCCTGAATGCTTTCTACTGGAGGTTGAGCCCACAACCCCGGTATGTGTCCTATCCAGGAATTGAACCTGTGACCTTTGAATGCATGGGCTGATGCTCAACCAACTGAGCCACATGGGCCAGGGCTATTGATTAGCTTTTAAAAATGTAAGACAGAGATGCTCATTGAGCCCTTAAATGACTTCTTTACTGATTCAATATTTTATCCCAATTATTCAATTTATCTTAATTATAAAGTAGGCATGATCACACAGTGAGCTGGGCACAACTTATAAGTGGTACATAAATATAAGAACCTTAGAAATCTCTCAAATATCTGATATTGATTTTGCAAAGCTGTCTAAATTGTGTTTAAAAGGGGAGGCATTTAGTTCATGTATTTTAAAAAAAGAAAAATATATTATGGCTTTTCATTTCTAGATGGCTGCTTTTAGCAAAGGTACTTGGGTTTTCCTCACAAAAAATGTAAATTTTTTCATAGTGTCATATCTCTGGTGGCTTGAAGAACTTGGAGAATGAAGGGATTTATGCTTTAAAATAATTATTTCCATTACTTCTGATCAAGTAACCGATAAGGGGGTCAATTAGATATGGTTCAAACTTGCTTATGCAGAACAAATTCATTCACACATGCATGCTATGTAGGAAGGTTTTTAAGTTTTAGACATTCGGTCTCTTTGGTGACGGTCTCACTCTGATAACCTCATTTGTCCAAAACCCAGATTCTCTTCGGTTGATGTAAATGTTCATCAGTGTTTCTGACCTGGATGTGGGGTAATTTGCTTTTTTTAGGGACAAAGAAGTGTCAATTCTTGAAAAGAATGAACTTTCCTAGTTTTATTTCAAGTAACCAATATATACCCTAGTTTTCCTTTTAGTTGAACTAATGAACCTGCTATGCATGTGTGTGTGCTTATGTACACACGTGCGTGAGCATTTTATGATCCAGTAGCAAACAACTTAAGAGATGTGGTCACGTAGAATTGACTGTGCATCCTTTTCGTGTGTGAGAGATAATAAATCATTCTTCTCAGGTGGAATCTTTTATTTATGCTTTGGGATTCCATTTTATCTAGAAAGCTTTGGTTTTCCTTTTTGGCTTTGTCTAAGCTCTACTTTAGCAAGGAATTCAAATCAGCTGACATTTATTAGTGAGGCCATGGTCCACTCCAGTCTCATACTCACAGCCCAGCTGTTGCCATACCAACTTGGCTATGAACTTTCGTATTTGTAAGTATATGTATAATAACAATGTCACGTGGTTGCAGATCATCTGTTTACAGGTCAGTAGAATAAAGTCACTATCCATTCCCATTCCATAAAAATTGGTTAACAAGGAAGTGGTATGCGTGTGTTTTTTTTTTGTTATGAAAAGAGTAGTAACTTAAAATTTGAGCAATTAGATAGAGTTGCATAATCAGGAATACAAGATTTTATTAATGGGTTATATGCTGAGAGTATTTTTATTTTCTAAGACAACTCACTCTCTTCAGTTTACCCCCATAATAATCCCAGCGGGTAGGTGGGCACATGCCATTATCCTTGTTTTATGGTTGAAGAAAAGCAACTCAAGGAAGCAAAGTGATTTTTTCTCCCAAGGTCCACTCAATTAAAATGTGGTCAGTCCTGGGGATTGAACTTCATGCTTATTTCAAGTAACCAATATATTCTGAATAGTACTTTCTTTTCACCACTGGAAACACAAAATTTGAAACACTACTCTGAGATCATGTCCAAAATATTGCCTGTGTTGTTCTTGACACTGATTTTTTAAAATGATATTCCATGAAGGTTTTAAATAGCTCCCTTTGTTGGAAAATAGAACTATTTATGTGTTCCCTGGCTGGCATGCCTGTTAAATCATTCCTGTGTTGTTAAATACTTAGGTCAAGGGTGGGGGTGGTTCTAGAAACCCATAGTTTCACAATCCTTTCTTTCTTAGAGACCTAGAAATTGGATTTTCTGGAGCTGGTGCCTCTTCAGGTTCAGGTGTTGAAAGGACCTTTTGATGACGTGAGCTCCTCCTGTGGGAGAGTTAAAAGTTCCAATGCTTTTTCTGCCTCTAAGAGAGATTATTTTGTCCTCTTAACCATATCTCCTGAAATGCTCTCTGTGACTTCAAAAACTCGTTCAGTTATGAACGAGTTTGTTGAATGTCTATATATGTTGGCAGGGCTCACCCTTCCTTTAGGCGACCTTAATCATGTTTTCTTGTTTACGGAGACTACATTCAGGGCCAAACAGTCGATTTTGCTGAGATTAGTGATATACTAAAGATACCCAAACGTTGTTTTTCTACTTGAGTTAATCTGCCATTATAGAATATTCCACCGAGTGAATGCTGGACACAGATGGTTCCTTTCAAACCTGAATCAATATGTTCCAGAAGTTGTGCTATTAATGTTTGAAATCTGTAGAGCAGGATGCTTAAAGTAGAGGCTGTTTCTCTAAACTGAGGAAGGAGTATCTTGGGGGCTGGGTGCCATTTCTGTTGAACTCTGAGGAGCATCAAAGGTGGGTTACCAGTCACTAAGCCTGGATTCGGGATGTGGCTCCACGGAACTGCCGGCCAGCATGTCAGACCTTGTCAGGTCTTTTCCAAGGGAAGGAAGGCAGTAGCTTATATGCTTCCCTGTCATCTCCTATGTCTATACTCCCACTTCAATGGCTGGCTGCATTTTGCAGAGTTTGGTCAGGGAAACAGAAGCCACTCTAGATATTATAAAGAAGCAATGTCTTTATTATTTAATGGAAATTTTTAAATCCTCACCAAAGGATATGTTTTTATTGATTTTGACAGAGAGAGAGAGAGAGAGAGAGAATATGAATGTGAGTGAGAAATATTGTTTGGTTACCTTCTGCATACGTGCATACGCCCGAACTGGGTATAGAATCTGAAATCTAGGTATGTGCCCTGACCAGTAATCGAACATGCAACCTTTTAGGGTATGGGATGATACTCAACCGACTGAACCACTGGGCCTGGGCAAGCAGTAATGTCTTTAATTCAGAGAATTAGAAGCTTACATAACCAGTGGAAGCACTGGGGAGCAAAGGTCAGGGAAATGCCCACTGCTCATCTCCGGGACCCGAAGCAATGGGGTAATTCTCAAAAGCTTGCCGGGAAGTCACTGTGAGTTCAAGTCCTTAGGAAGCCAATGCCACTGGCCCACAGCTCCAGAGCCAGCGATGCTCCAGGGCTTGCCTGGAAACCCCCACATCTGCTGTCTGACCACATGTCTGCTTGCAACTGGTGCAGAACCCTGGATTCCAAACGTTGTGCAAGGGCTTCTGAGAGGCAGACTCACCCACATCATACTGGGGAGATTTCTGAGAGATGTGCTCTCACTCCTCCCCTCTGTGATGCAGAGGAGAGTGCAGCAAGAAGTGGTGCTGATGCTGCGTTGTCAGCTGACAACCAAACACATTGCCTGCATCCATTTGTTTAGTCCTCACAACATGTAGAACGCTGTAACCCTGCAAGAATGCACGAGACCTACATGGCATGATGATCGCAAAGACAATAATTATTACAAATGCTAGCGGTCCGGAGCATGAAACTTCATGCACTGGAAGGGGGGCAGGTGCCTCAGCCTGGCCTGCCGCCTCTCACAGCCCTCAGAGGATGTCCTCTGCAGGAGGCAACTGGGCAGATCACCCCACTGCTGCTTTGCCCAGAAGGACATCTGGAAGATGTCTGGTCTCTCTGGTCTAATTAGCATATTACCCTTTTATTAGTATAGATGAATGAGAATGCTAATTGGAATTTGATAATCTTTATCCTATTTAAATTTTTTTTTTTTTACTAAAAAAGTAGGGAAATAAAAATGAAGAGAAAAGGAAACCAATGATGGACTCACTTTAACCTATCTTTCTGTCCCCAGAGCAAACAACTTTATTCACCAGTGAAGATAATTTTTAAAAAATTCATAATAGTCATTGCTGAATCTTTACCAAGTCTAAATGAATTTCAGATATTGACTCAGTGTTATATATTCTGACATAAACAGAGAGACTCCTTAAATCAGCAATGTCTGATGTAGTGGAGTACTTCTAGGCTATTAATACAATAAATAAAATTATCTTTTCTTTTAAAAGTAAAAGAGGGATGATCAGAGAAATAGAAAATACAATTCTTGTAAAGTAGAGAATTGTCTCTTGGTTCTTCCCTCCAGCTCTTTCTTTTTTAAAAAAGGAAATCCCATTTCCTCATTTACTTGTTCTCTAATTCTGCTTTCTCTCCTCACATCATTGGTGCCATTTGTTCTTTTCTTTCTTCCTTTCTTTCTTTCTTTCTTTCTTTCTTTCTTTCTTTCTTTCTTTCTTTCTTTCTTTCTTTCTTTCTTTCTTCTTTCTTTTTAAAGACACTTGGCTATAGCCAGTAATGGCCATCCCTCATCCCAAGATCCTGAATATATTCATATAAATCATTTGTGATATAATGATTAGCCCACTGCTCAGGCCAGTAGGTCTTGGAATGTATCTTCCTTCCAAAGTCCTTCTTTCCTCCCACATACATCTTCATCACTGCATTTGAAAGGCAGATCATGCACTGGAAGAAAAGCCTTTTTTTTCCCCTTCAGTATCTCCTCCTCCCACCAAAACTCACCATTGTACCCAATGAGAAAGTAATGAAATAATAAGGATTTTTTTTTCTCCTTAGAAAATTTGCACGAAGCCCAAGAGACAGAGCCTGCCAGATGCTGTGGAGAGCATGACCACTCGGTCCCTTCGGCCACACATGCTGAAGTCATGAAGTCGGGAAGTCTGACTCAGGAGTCACCATCCAGTGTGGGAGCTGACGAAGCACCAACTGGTCCGGGACAACTGGTACTCAGGCAATCCCTGGAGCGCAGCCTGGTCCTCGGCCATTCTTGAGCAGGGGTCAGCGGAGAGGGCCTGAAAGACTGGGACTGCTTCAGCAGGTTCTGGGAAACTTGAAGTGGGCAGATCCGCTCTGGAGTCAGGATAAGCGGTGGGCTGGGTATCCCTGCAGCTGGAAGGGAAGTCCCGCCCATGCTCTTGATTCCTCTGACGCCTGGAGGCTCCCCTAGGTGGACAGCACCTTGGCTGCGCATGCCTAAGACCATAAGATAGGCTGTCCAATAGGTTTACATGTGAGAAAGCAAGAACGCGCATATCCGTGCTTTTTTCCATTACAACTTTATCTTTATGAAAATTACAGCATGAGTCAGTTATTGCTTCCTGTAAAGTGAACACAGACATAAGAATGCCACAGGTTTTAACTCCAGGCTCTAGGCTCAACTTGTTCCTCACAGAGCCCAATCACAAGTCGTTCCCGCTCTGTCTTAGGCAGCTGTCTCTGGTCCAAGTGGCCTACTCACCCCAGTCTTTTATGGACTCGGGAGGCTTGAGCTCTGTGCTGTTTTTCTCCAATCTGAACACAACTTGGCAAAGCCGTCAGGATTCTCTCCTTTGGTCCTGCTACTCAGCACTGGAGACCAGCGCACCCTCTGGGCTCACCTGGAGAGACAGTCCCCAGGCGTGGAGTCCTGCCATCCACACTGCCCTGCTTCTCCGATGAGTTCACAATCACCATCACCTGGGAGACTTGTTATAAATGCAGATGCCAGGCTGCTGGCCCCCAACGTCCGGGTGGGCCCATGCAGACCACTGCACCTCTAGCAAGTTTCGGGGTGAGTCTGACAGTTGCTGAGAAACACGGGCCTGCCCGGGACAGCTGCGGCAGGAACTTCTTTCTGCAGCGATGCCTCTGCACGCCTCCTTCGCTTCTCTCGCCCTGCAGGTGCAGACATTCTCTAACAGAAATACTTTGCTATGTATCAGAGCGTTTTTTACAACTAGCTTTCTGCAGAACAGCAAAATACACAAAGAGTTCAACTTATACAAATCCAGGCAACTTTTAGCGGAGCAGTCAAGGTGATTTTCTCACCGGGCTCTGCCCACTCTGGACAGTTTTGCAAGTTTACCCTGGGCCCACCTCGGACGTGCGCTGCAAGAGACCTTGATTGTCAGGTAGAATCTGGTCTCCCAGAACCATTACACTGGTTTATTTCAGACCTGCATCCCCAGGGGTGGGCGGGAGCTGGCTGAGGCCTCAGGCCAGCTGGGTAGCAGAGCCTCGTGCCCAGCGCTGCCTGGTGGCCCTCTGAGCTCCGCAACGTGGGTGGTCTCCGTGCTGGCAGAGCTGGAGGCTGCGGGAGTTCACAGCCCCCTCTGGGGGACATGAGGAATGGCCTCGCTGACAAAACATGGTCTGCTTTCCATCTCTGAGCCATGAACGGTTTCGTTTTCAAAGCAGGAAAACAAACCACGGGAACCAGACACAACACACGCAGGCCGCAAATGATATAGCCATTTTCTCTCTCAAATCAGGGACCTGCAAAGGTAAAAGAAAAACAGCTTTGTTAGAATTCTTTGATGAAAAGCTAATACAGAAAACTCAACCAGAGCTTGTAATGAAACCTCCTGGGCCCTGGTGGAGATTCAGTCCTCTCTGGTGGGCAGACCTACCTGATATCTGTCTTTCCCAGTTATGCTCCAGACGGGGGCCTCCAGGCCACTGTGAAGGGGGGACTTGGGGAGGCCATGCAATGCTCTCAGCCCCCTGCACCCAACAGCTCCATTTGTATCAAATTCATTAATATTGTGTCATTAGGTCTCTTTTGAAGAAAAGGTCCCTGCAGATAAAGGGCATCAGAAATATTCTAGAGTGCTCTGACCTCACATGCATTCCAGGGGGTGGCTGCAACGAGGAAGGAGAGAAACGAATTTCCAGAAATGCGTGGATTTCTGTGCCCCTCCTCTCTCTGACGTGTCCCACCTGTACCCTCTTTAGCCCCTTGCTCCTTCCCTTAGGAGCATGCATGGTAACCTAGGGCTGAGTTACCAAGAGCCAGAAAGAACTTACAAAGAATTATGTTTCCATACACAGGGTGGAGAACTGTGGTGGTTTACAGTTGTTCAAATTAAAATAATGCAATCTAAACTAATAAAAGCGGAATAGTAAAATTAACCGTTTCTTCGGGATGCCCAACAGCCAATCAGAGCTACTGTATGCAAATTAACCTAGCCAACATGGCGGCTGCCACTCACGGAGTAAATGGGCAGCTTCCATCGCAGCAGGAGTGAAAGTGAAACTGTCTGCACTGTGGCTCACTTAGCCTTGTCGGAAAGCAAAACACACATTTGCAACATTATATAAATCATAGAATCCTCCAAGCTGAAGCCGGTCCTGAGTCTAAGAGTATAACATTGTTTCATTATAGAAGCCGCGAGGTGAGGCAGAGAAGAGGCTTCGTTAGTAAAAGGCCTCACCTTAAAGGAACAGCATCAATTATAGAAGATAAACAAACGCCAGAAACCTGCCGCCAGCCAGCCTTGCTGGGACGTTGAGTCAATGGGAGCTGTGGGCAGCCTTAAAGCCTGAAAACACCAATCAGCCCATCACCCATGCTGGCCACAACCCAGTGGGGCGAGGGACGTTCCTGAGGGGCTTGGCCAGCCTGCACACAGCCATCAGCCCTTCACCCAGGCTGGTCAGGCACGCCAGCAGGTGGACATCCCCCAAGGGGTCCCAGACTGTGAGAGAGAACAGGCCGGGCTGAGAGACCTCCCGAGTGCACAGAGCGGCTGCAGGGCGGAACAGCGCAGGACCCAGGACCGGTGAGTGGGAAAGAGGCAGCAGGTTTGGAGGGCACCGGGAAGTGGATAAGAGGCAGCAGGGGGTCGGCGGCCTGCTTGGTGGGCTTCCCAGGCCCTTTGCGGGGCATGGGGGAGTGGGTAAGAGGTGGCAGGGGGTCGGTGGCCTGCTTGGCAGCTGTCCAGGCTCTTGGAGGGGCATCGGGGAGCGGGAAAGAAGGCAGCGGGGGGTCAGTGGCCTGCTTGGTGGGCTTCCCAGGCCCCTTGCAGGGCACCGGGGAGCAGGAAAGCAAGGTGGTGGGACGGGGAGTGGGAAAGAGGC
>PVJC01043369.1:0-14554 GCA_004026665.1 Murina feae
TGTGCGATCGTGGGTCCTCTGGTGGGAAACGTCCAGGCCTGCACTCACCAGCCTTCCCACCCCCCAGTGCACGAACCCTGAAGGGGCTGTGGACAGCCTGAAAATGGCCCTCAACCCCTCACCCAGGCTGGCCAGGCATGCTAAGCAGGTGGACATCCCCCCCGAGGTGTCCCAGACTGCAAGAGGGCACAGGCCGGGCTGAGAGACCCCCACCCTCCGAGTGCACAAATTTTTGTGCACCAGGCCCCTAGTTGTATTATATTTAAAGTGTACAATGTGGTGATTTGATATCCTATATAATAAAAGCCAATATGCTAAGTGTTCGGTCATCCATTCAACCAATCAAAGCGTAATATGTTAATGATATGCTAAGGCTACTCAACTGCTCTCTATGACATGCACTGACCACCAGGGGGCAGACAGTCAACCAGTCAACCCGTCAATATGACAGTGCACTGACCACCATGGGGCAAATGCTCCTACTGGTAGGTAAGTTAGCTTGCTGCTGCGGTCTGGCCAATCGGAACTGAGCAAGACTTGTTGGACATGCCCTGGAGCCCTCCCATAGCTGGCCAACCTCCCGAGTCCCTCTACAGCCCAGATTGTGCACTGGTGGGATCCCTCAGCCTGGCCTGCACCCTCTTACGATCCAGAACCACTTGGGGGATGTCGGAGAGCTGGTTTCAGTCCGAATCCACAGGCCAGGCTGAGGAACCCCACTGGTGCATGAATTCGTGCACTGGGCCTCTAGTATGTATATATTGTGAAAGGATTCCCACAATAAAGTTAATTAATATATCCATCACCTCACATATTAATTTTTGAGTATGAGAACACTTAAATTTTACTCTCTGAGCAAATTTCAATACCACAATTAAGTATTATCAACTCATGTTATGCATTAGATCCTCAGACTGTATTCATCTTATTACTGAAAGTTTATGTCTTTTACCAACCTCTCCCCATTTTCTCTACTCTCCAGCCCCTGGCAACCTCCACTGTACTGTCTGTTTCTATGAGTTTACTATTACTTATTTATTTATTTATTTATTTTAGATTCCACATATTGTGATACTATGCAGTATTTGTCTCTCTCTGACTTATTTCACTTAGCATAATACCCTCCAGATTCATCTATGTTGTTGCAAGTAGCAGGATGTCCTTTTTTAAGTCAAAATAATATTCGTGTGTGTGTGTGTGTATGTGTGTGTGTTTATTCATTCATTCATTAGGTGTTTCCATATCTTGGCTAATGAGAATAAAGGTTCAATGAACATGGGAGTGCAGGTATTTTTTGATATCCTGTTTTAATTTCCTTTGGATATATACCCAGAAGTGGGATTGCTAGATTATATGGTAGATCTGTTTTTAATTTTGTGAGAAGCCATTGTACTGTTTTTTACAGTGAATATGCCATATTACATTTCTACCAACTATGTAAAAGGTTCCCTTTTCTCCACATTCCCACCTGTATTTGATATCTCTTGTCCTTTTGGTAGTAGACATACTTACAGGTGTGAGGTGATATCTCATTGCTTTTAATTTGCATTTCTTGGATGTTTTGTAATATTGAGTCCATTTTTCATGTACCTGTTGTCCATCTGTGTGTCTTCTTTAAAAAATGTCTACTTAGGTCCTTTGCCCCTTTTTAAAATTATTTTATTTAATTATTTTTGCTATTGAGTTGTATGTATATTTTGGAAATTGAACTCTTATAAGATTTGTGATTTGCAAATATTTTCTCCCATTTGGTAGGTTATATTTTGATTTTGTTGATGGTTTCCTATGCTGTGCAGGAGCTTTTTAGTGTGAGGTAGTCCCAGTGATTTATTTTTTCTTTTATTGCCTTTGCTTTTGGTGTCAAATCCCAAAATTAGGAGTTTTACAGTTTGAGGTCTTACATTCAAGTCTTTCCTCTACCTTGAGTAGGTTTTTGTGTATGTTGTAAGATAGGTATCTAGTTTCACTCTTTTGCATGTGGATATCCAGTTTTTCCAATATTTAATGAAAAGATTATCCTTTCTACCTTGTATATTCTTGACACTTTCATTGAAAATTAATTGACATTATATGCAGAGATTTATTTCTGGGTTTCCTGTTCTGTTTTATTGGTCTGTGTGGGTTTTTAAAAAGTGCCAATATTATACTGCTTTGATTATTATAGCTTTGCAATATAATTTGAAACCAGGAAACATGATGCCTCCACTTTCTTTCTCTTTCTCAAGATTGCTTTGGCTATTTGGAATCTTTTGTGGTTCCCTACATATTTTAAGTTGTTTTTCAATTTCCATGAAAATGCCATTGGAATAGGTCAATTTTCAGAGTTCTAAAAAAAGTTGATATTAACTATTTTTGCTAGTGTTTTCTTTGCTTTTATGGAGGAATGGATTTTTTTATTCCACCATTACAGAAGTGTTTCTCCTGAATGTGTTAATTTTGCATTATTTTTTAGCATAAGGCAAGATTGCAAAATTAACAGAATGTAATCTGGAACCAGATTTGCTTGGTACATATCTTGGTTCTGCCAGTTTTTAGCTGTGAGAACTTTTGTCATTTTCCCCTTCTATAAAGCGAGTACAAGAGTTAATCACAAGTAAACCATCTATAATAGTAGTTGGCAAACTGTGGCTTATGAAACAAACCTGCCCACAATTTTGTTTTTTAGTACCCATGAGCAAAAGATGGCTTTCACATTTTTAAAAGGTTTCAAAATAAAATTAGTATTTCCTGACCCATGAAAATTATATACTATTCAAATTTCAATGTCCATAAAGTTTTATTTACACATAGTTATGTTAATTCATTTACATATTATCTGGTTGCTTTCCTATTACAAGAGTTAAATACTTGTGACCAAGTTGGTATGATCTAAAAAAATTTCAAATATTTATTACCTAGAAATTTTTAGAAAAAGTTTGCTGATTTCTAATGCAGTACATCGACAGGCATGAAAGAACTCAATATTTGTTAGCTATAATTTTTACCGGACAGCTCAGAGTTACTCCTCAGCCTTTGTTATTTGTTTTTTGTCTTTGTTATTTTTAAAGATATATTTCACTTAGTTCACAGTGGCCTAAACTCTGTATCCTTAAGTCACATTGTACTCACCAAGGCCTCCCAATCTCAGCATGGCCTGGCTCCGCTCTCCCTCTCTGATCTCATTCTTTCCTCTCACTCACTCTGCTCTAGTTGCCCTGGCCGTCTGTCAGTTCTGGGAATGTGCCGAGCTATTTCCTTCCTCAGGGTCTTTGCATTTGCTTTCCTCTATGTTTGAAACACTCTTTTCCTGAGTCTTCACAAATCTGGACCTGTATAATTGTTCAGGTTTTAGTTTAAATATCATACCTCAGCAAGCTCATCCAGACAAACTTATCTAGAGTAGGTCCCTCCCCTTGGCTATTCCTTGTCCAAATATTCTATGTATTCCCTCAAGGAAATAACAATAATAGTCTATCATGCTCTAATTTATTTATTTCTTTAACTGATTTTTGCTTACTCACTAGAATGTCAACACCTTTATAACAGGGACTTTATGTTTCTAACTCTTTACTATAACACAGTAATGCCTTTCTAAATATTTGTTGAATGAATGATTGATATTTAGCTTCAATTCCCATGGTTAAGTGCATTCATTCTCTTCTGTTTTTCCATATTCCTGTGCAAAGGAAATTGATTGCCCTTATTACTTACCTTTTCACTCAAAGGCATGTCACAGGTCTCTGGCTGAATAATTATTTGGCTGACTGGTCGAATACCCTTCCCTGGTCTAATCTACTACGACCAAAAATGGGGAGTAAAATGTAGTCACAAAGGGCAAAACGTGGCTCTCTAGGGTCTGTCCTTTCAGCAGGAACTGTGGACACATAGGAAAGAGTAAGGTGCAATCAAAAAATAAATGCATACTTTTCCTTCTTTGTCTGCATTCTGTGCAATTACATCCTCCTTTGCTCCCAGATGAAATCTTGGGCAGACCTCAGAGTTTATATGCTCACAATCAGATAATAAAACCTTGTCTCTTCTGGTCAATTGATATCCTAGAACAGTCTTAGTTCAGTAATTAATATGCCTAGTGCAGTGTAATAAGATTTTTGAACTTCATTCAAAGTCATACCATCTTCTTTCTCCCAGCTTGGACCTGCTTCAACTGGAAGCTTGCTATGCAGGTGGGTGTGAGTTGTTTCCCTTTCTTGTGCCCCACTCTCTAGGCTCACTCTGGCTCCTTTAATATAGACGTGGGAAGGCAGGAGAGGTGTGGAACAGCAAAAGTCTGACTAGTACCACTGTAGCGGTCTTAATTTCCTCTGGCTGGGCAGAGATGTGAGCAAAGTCTCTAGTGATGCTTTTACGGTCTCCTCAGAGATCCCCTGGTGGTACTCAACTATAGCCCTTGCTTTGGACAACCTGTCTGTGTACTTCTTCAGACCTTGTAAACCAGTGAAACTTCAGAGCCTCTTTCTGCTGAAGGTTATCTTGTTCTTCAAAGAAAACCCTCCTGGACACTGTTCTAACCAGTTCCAGGTCAGCAACCTCTTGCCTTTCATGTTTACACTGACTCATAGCAAACAAAAATGTTGTCTCTGTTGTCAGCAGGGATGTATGAGCTGCAGTGCTCTATTCTGCTGCCTCAAGTTACTTCAAACTGTCTCTAACCCTTTAGATTTCTCACTGTTGACATGGAAACACACTGAACTCTGGTGTTTTCCTTGACACACCTCCCACTGGGCTCGAAGTGCAATACAGATCTCAAGGTAAGCATTATGGAGAAGGAAAATGCCACCACACTTTAACAACTCAGTCTACAAGAAATCCTTTTCTCAGTCTTCCAAAACTCTCAGCATCTCCAAGACAAGGAATGGGTGATCAGTGAATGGTCACAAAACAGCAAGGTCTGCTTAGGGGATTTAGCACCTCACTTTGCAATGTGGGAGTGGTTGGTGTTCATTTTTCTAGTGGCTTTGGTCAAAGGAAGACAGTCTTACATCTCACTGCACATGTCTAGTAGCATTTTAAACATTACATGTCTCATGCATGAAACACTCACTTGTGTGTATGTGTGTGTGTGTGTGTGTGTGTGTGTGTGTGTGTGAGAGAGAGAGAGAGAGAGAGAGAGAGAGAGAGAGAGAGAGAGTTTTATCAATTCTAAAGATTTCATCATATACTTTTCAATCTGTTCTGGAGGGGTTGCAAAGGCCTATGGTAAAAGAGTTTTAGCCTCATGCATTAACTAATTTAGACTACTGGGTCTATCTTACAAATAACATGAGCAAAAATTAAATATTTTTAAAATAGTTTCAGGTGTGCTAAGTAGGGTGGTACAGCTTTATTTCATGGCAGATTCTACTTGTATCCCTTGAGGCATCGTTTTTTGTAACACAGCTTGTAAAGGCAGCAGAAGGTAGTTCTGCGTTGATTACTATGTGTTGGTGGAGTGAGAAAGAACAATTTCTAATTTCTGCCAGTAAAATTCTTTTCTGTTCCTGTCTGTTGGGCTTGTTCTGGCAGTAATCATATTCTCCTTCCCCTTTTTTCCCCAAGCCTTGACAGAGATACATTCGTACACAAGCTGGATTGAAGTAGGAAAAGTGGAAAAACTCTTCTTTTTTGGAATCATTAGTTACTTTTTGAATTCAGAAATTAGAATTGAGTATCCTATACATCTAATTGTCTTTTCTGATATAAAAGAGAAAAAGTTTACAAAGACAGATGAACAGTTAAATGCTTTGTGGCATATTATTAACAGTCTAGCACTTTAGCCCTTACTAATTATTTTCTCTCCACTCCCCTATCTACTCATTGACTTACTTTTTTTAGAATCTTCTGTTGTTGTTTTTTAGTGTGGGTGACATTGTACTTAGATCAGAGTAACTGATCAATATATGCTAACAAATGATGGATGATTTTCTAGAAGTATTTGTCTATATGGGTGCCAAGGTTACTGTGATATTTAAAGAGTTTCTTGCTAGGGTTGCACGATTGGAGATATGTCCAGGTACATAGAGCTGAGGTCAAGGCTCCAGGAAGTTGGAGGGATACTACAAAGTGGACATTCCTGTTTCAGTTGATGCTAACTGCCCATGGATTCAACCCAAGCAAGAACACTTTGACCCACACTTTGGGATCCCACGGCCGATCTTAACTGGTTAGGAGAAAAGTAATGGCAAACTCTTACAAACTCTGACTTAAAAAAAGATAAATCTGTGAGTTATATTTTACATCTTTTCCAGCTAATACCTGAATGATCAGTTAATGTATCTCTCAGAAATTCAAACTACTGACAAAGCTGTTAGCATTTGGTTCTCTTCTGTATGTGGTAGGGAGTTTTGTGGAAGATGACCACTGGGCGTCCTCTTGCATGGGGCCTGACTCCCTTACCATTAGAGACTAGACTCCCTAATCAGAAAGGGGAGCTGTGATATGTAGTCCTCCATGTATGCCTCTCTCCTCTGAAAGCTCCTTTGTGTGCCTTATCTTTGAAATCTGTATGTTCTTAACTATAGTAAAAGCTGCCATTTATTGATCGCTTAGTTATGCTAGCCACTGTGCTAAGTACTTTACATACATTATCACATTAAGTCTCCAATGTTCCATCCTAAATCCTGAGCTATGTTCTCTCTGTTTAGCAGGGGAGCCCATCTGTTCCAATGGCTTCAACTGTCACCATCACACTTAATCTGTATATCCACATTACCACATCCACAGCGAAAGCTCAGTCATGTTTGCCCAGGGATGACTTGCCATGCATGCCCTCTAATTCAGCATCTTGGCATCCCTTTCTGTTCTCTTCTCCCATCTTCTCTCTCTGTGTATTATATCATTATCTTAGGCATCACTGATTTTCTTTCCCCTCTTTATGGCAGTGCTACTTCAGATCTCTTCACCTCACCTATGAATTATTGCAACTCACTACAGGGGGCCTTCCCAGTTCCAGGCACTTTGTTCCTTAATGCATTCTGCTACCATCCTTGGCCAATCTTTTACACACCATTTTCTCATGTTACTTCACTTGCCAGCATCTCACTTAGTTAAGTCCACATCCTCAGTCTGGCCCTTCTTATTTAACTCTAACCACGCCACCTCTTTTTTCCCTCCCCAATATGTGTCTCTGCCCTTGTCAAGCCAAGGGTCGTCTTGCACCTTCACCTCCAGGTCTCTGCTCATCAACTTGTCTTCTTATAGAGTTTTCTCCCCTTTTGACATACTATATTATATTAGTTTTATGTGTACAGCATAAACAGTTATATAATTTACAAAGTGATCCCCCTATAATTCAGTACCTTCCATTTATTTTTTCGATGGAAAATTCAAAGCTCAGACAAGTTGAACAATTTTCCTCGGTTGTTCTGCAAATGATTGCTCTGGGTTTAAATCTATCCTCCTGATCCTCAAGAGAGTCTTTCTTTCCTTAGCCACACTGCTTGTCTCAGAATCAGGTAAACATAGGATGGAATCATAGATGGAAACTTAGACTCCATTTGTGTAGCACCTGCCTGATGATAAAATACTACCAGAACATCATTAGCCCTCAAAGACTGTCTCTCCTTAACCTAGATCCCAGCCATTTTAATATGTCCAGCCAAATTAATCTGTAAAATATTGCTTAATTTTTAATAGCTTTCGATATGCAATCTCTTCAAGAAAACTTTAAAAAAAACCTGATAGTGGGATGTCAACAATTTGTTTCAAAGTTATTGAAATTCTTTATTCAAATTCAATCATGTGGGCATTGTTCCTAATTGTTCTATGCTTGTACTTTAAGCTGCACCCAAAGTTCCAACACTGGTTTTATTTTTTTTTAAGATTCTAAAAAAGGATAAGATAACATATGTTCAAGCTGAGAAAGCTACTAGGATGCCAATAGTATGTTTCTATAAGCTTTTGATTATAGATTTCTTATGCAAATAGAATTTCTCAAGGTCCTGGCTAGTGTTAGTTTTAAATAATGACATGACCTTTAGTTCAAACAAATATCAAAGATTACTAGACTCTTATTCAAAGTCTTTCTTAGGGGTCCTCAGAGGGCAGATCTGTGATTTTGCTGTTAACTTGATGAATAACCAACAAATGTCTATCTCCATTTCTGTTTCCTTTTCCAATGAAGGAAGCTAGCAACTATCTCCATTCTCTCAGGGATATCAAAGGATTACAGATGTTGTGAACAGTACTTAAAAAGAGTTTATATTTTATTACATAACAATCCAATGAATATGAGTACATTATGACAATAACTAACTTTTACTGCAGGTACATACGATGGGCCATTTTTGTTGCTCATTGTAATCAGTCTCATTATTTGTCATCACCATTTTGATTTTAGTCTGAAAGATTTTCAGCATGTAAACATGAAAATTGATTCAAACTAGCAACACTCATGGCCTTGACAAATCTTTAAAGAGAATTACAATAGATTGTAAAAATATGCCTCTGGAAAAAAATCTTCTCTTTTCTTAGATTTTAGTCTTTCAGTTCCAGATGCTAGTTGCTATTAGTAGCGGAAGAGACATCAAACTCTCAAAGCCATAATGAAAAGCTAACAATCTGTGGTGAATGCATCAACTTCTTCCCACTGTCCTCCCAGTAAAAGAAAACCACATATTATACCACTATCCAGACACCATTGACCACTCATTCTTTTATTTATTATTTTTAAAAATATATTTTTATTTATTTCAGAGTGGGAGGGAAAGGGAGAGAGAGATAGAAACGTCAATCACGAGAGAGAATCATTGATTGGCAGCCTCCTGCACGCCCCTTACTGAGGATCAAGCCCGAAACCCAGGCATGTGCCCTGACCAGAATCAAACTGTGACCTCCTAGTTCATAGGTCAACCACTGAGCCACATCAACCAGGCTCATTCTTTTATTGATTCAGCACCTACAGTGTATAAAATATTCTTTGCAATTATGGGGGGGAGGGCAGTAGGGAGGAAGATTCAAAGCTAAATAAGACATAGTCTCTGCCCTCTAGGTATTCATAATCCAACAAAAATTTTTGCACTACCAATGCCATAGTGCTTTATGTTAATAATGGAATTATATTTCTACCTTTCTTTCTTTTTACACATCGAATGGTATAAAAAGTTTCAGATGAGTGTTTCAGAAACTTGAGTTTGCCACTGACCAGCTTGTTTGACCTTGCCAAGTCAGTTTATTTTTCTGGGGTCAAGTCCTCATCTGTAAAATTCTAAGCTTTAAAGTCCTACTCACTCCTGTGACATCCATCAGTTATGTTAGAGGACCTACTATATGCTAGGCACTGATCAAGTTACTTGGGCTCCCTCAATGGTCTAAATAAACATATTCCTGCTCTTCCATTCTATTGGCTAGAAGATAGACAATCCTATACAATAAAAGTATAATATGCAAATTGACCATCCCTTTGGGATGCCTAAGCCACGCCCATGAGCCAATCAGAGCGACTGTATGCAAATTAACCCAGTCAACATGGAGGCCGGCATTCAGGGAACTGAGTAAACAGGCAGCATCCATTGCAGCAGGAACAAAAGTGTTTGCGGGCCTCCTGGGCTTCTCTCCACTCCAGGGAACAACATATTTGCAACAATGTCTCAATGATAGAAGCCTGGGGAGCTAAAGCAAATAGCAGACCAGGCCTGACTTCTAAGGGAAACATTGTTTCATTATAGAAGCCAGAGCTAAAGCAGAGAGGAGGTTTCATTACTTGCCTAGGCCCCGGCTTAAAGGAACAGTGTATCAATTATAGAAGATAAACAAACCCCAGAAACCTGCTTCCAGCCAGCCTTGCTGGGACATTGGGTCAATGGGAGCTGTGGGCAGCCTGAAAGCCTGAAAGTGCCCCTCAGCCCATCACCCATGCTGGCCATACACCAATGGAGTGAGGGACGCCACTGGGAGGCTTGGCCAGCCTGCAAACAGCCATCAGCCCCTCACCCAGGTTGGCCAGGTACCCCAGTAGGGACCCAAAACCTGAAGGGATGGTTGGCAGCCTGAAAGCTGAAAGCACCCCTCAGCCCATCAACCAGGCTGGCCACACCCCAATGGGGTGAGGATCCACCCTGGGGGGCTTGGAAAGCCTGCAAACAGCCATCAGCCCCTCACCCAGGCTGGCCAGGTACCCTAGTAGGGACCCAAAACCTGAAAGGACTTTGGGCAGCCTAAAAGCTGAAAGCACCCCTCATCCCGTCACCCAGGCTGGCCACACCCCAATGGGGTGAGGATCCACACTGGGGGGCTTGGCCAGCCTGCAAACAGCCATCAGCACCTCACCCAGGCTGACCAGGCACACCAGAAGGTGGACATCCCCAGAGAGGTCCCAGACTGTGAGAGGGCACAGGTCGGGCTGATGGACCTCCCGAGTGCACAAATTTTTGTGCACCGGGCCCCTAGTAAACAACATAATAATAAATAATATAGCATATTATAAGTTTGTAGTGCTATGGAATAAAGAGCATAATAGAAGAGGTTCGCGGTGGGCAGTGATCAGGTCGCATTGAGAAAGTGCCACTTAAGCAAAGACTTGTTCAGTGCACTCTCAGATTACTTTCTCCTACATGGTAAAGAAAAATGAATTAGGGAAGTGCTGGAGCAAAGGCCACAGAGATGACATAACCTTCCCTGGCTTTGCTCTTTTCGTTCCTTGCAGCTGAAGTTAGATATATGATCTAGAATTTCTTTGTCCTATATAGTAGCCACTAGCCATATGTGGCTACTGAGCTCTTGAAATGTCGTTGGTGCAAATTGAGATATTCTTTCTGCAATTGTAAAATATAAAGTAAATTTCCAAGAATATAAAGTATATCATAATGTTTTCATATTGATTGCATGTTAGGCTAAATAGAATATATTTTTAAAATGCATTTTACTTTTAAAATATGGCTATCAGAAAATTCAAAATATAGTTGATCTTATATTTCTATTGAGTAGCTCATATCCAGAATTTGAAATGGGGGTTTTGCTATTAGAGCAAATGTCTGTCTTGCCTTGACTTGTTCTAGATAAGTCATCTCTCATTTTGCTGAATGTCTTTCTTCTGGCATTTCTCAAAAATCTTCTCCCTGTGGCCTCTGGGTCAAGGAATGCCATCACAGGGCTCACATCTCTAGAATGCATGGTACTTTAGGGCTATAATCTAAACTAATAAAAGCGTAATATTAAAATTAACCATCTCTTTGAGATGCGTAAGCCACACCCACCAGCCAATAAGAGCAGCTGCATGCAAATTAGCCCAGGCAAGATGGTGGAGGCCGCAGCCCAGGAGAAGCCCCGCAATGCATAGGCTGCAGCTGCCGGGGGAGGAACAGGGCACCAGCGATGGAGGCCTGAAATAGATCTGATTGTGGATTACAGGTGGCAGGGCAGCCTAGGGGGCAGAGGGACCAAGCCAGCTCTGCCCCCGAGGCTGAGGCCTGGAAATAGGTGCCCCAATGGATTCCAGGCGGCTGGGCAGCCTCGGGGGTGGAGGGACATCCCCCGAGGGGTCCCAAACTGTGAGAGGGCACAGGCCAGGATGAGGGACCCCCTCACCCCTGCCAAGTGCACAAATTTTTGTGCACCGGGCCCCTAGTCCTATATAATAAAAGAGAAACATGTAAATTGACCATCCCTCTGCTATGCTCACCAGCCAATCAGGAGTGAGTATGCAAATTAACCCGCCAAAGATGGCAGGCTAATTTGCCTACACAGGCCCCAGGCAGAGAGCAGAGTGGGAGAGCCGGCAGCTTGGGGGGACATGGCTCCCTCAGGTCGCTCCCCCAAGCCACCAGGGACAGAGCAGAGCAGAAGAGCCGGAGGATACAAGCCGCGGGTGGAGAGCAGATAGGGAGAGCTGGCAGAGAGTGGAGCAGCTTGGAGAACTTGCCTCCCCAAGCCGCCAAATGGAGAGCAGAGAGGGAGAGCTGGTGGCTTGAAGGACTTGGCAGCTTGGAGTGGGAGGCCATGGGATGGAGACAGAGCAGGAAGGGAAAACCAAGAGTGTGGAGAGCACCAGGAATTCTGGGAATAGTAGTTCTGATGGCAGCCCGAGGACCTGAAGTGGAAAGCCCAGAGCGCAGGGAGCACCAGGAATGCTGGGAATCATAATTCTGGTGGCAGAAGGATCTCCTAGACACTAGAGCAAAGTGAGCCTGGAGCAAGTTACTGTTGTGGTGGGGGATGGAGGGAAAGCAAAGGTGAAAGACATAACTAAAGACATAACTAAAACATAGGAAAAATTAAAGGGAAGATATCCTAAAACTTCCAGGAAATCTCCAATGAAGCAAAGAAAAAATAAATGACTCTATTATTCTGTGAGCAACAAACCAAACTGGGTTTAGGAACCCCACCCACGCATGAATTCGTGCACTGGGCCTCTACTTAAGATATAATTTGGGAGAAATGGGAGGGAAAAAATTTAAGTTCTAGAATAAGGAATGTTTTAGTAATTGTAAGACAGGACATTTTGGTTTGCCTGTTATGCTAATTAGAGTGAATTACTTTTGTCTTTGATCTTATTTCTGAATTTGATGACAGAAAATGTTGGCCGTCATAAGAGGTAAATGAAGGTAATGCTGGTGTAAAATAGGAACGTTTCCTCCAAACCACAGCTATTCTCAGAGGTCAACAAACTTTGGGATGTCAAACTTAAAATTAGGAGAAAGTCCTATGTAAAATATGAGGACTCCTCCTCCTCCTCCTCCTCCTCCTCCTCCTCCTCCTTCTCCTCCTCCTTCTTTTTTAAGAAAGTGATGGTACAACATGGGATCAATTCAAAATATACTTCTAAACATCACACTTTCTAGAATCCTGAGCTCCCCAGAATCATGTTTTTGGAAGGGTTCTAGAATACTAAAGATTGTCTAACTATCTTCCTTAAAACAAAGAACTAAATCCTCCTGCTCACTAAGTTTTTTGTTTGCTTTATGATGATTGCCCAAAGGCTGCAATAAATACTTGTTTATTTGTGCAATAAATACTTACCTATATGTGGCAATTATGTATATGTAGTAATAAATACTTTTTAATATATGGACTAGGGATTCCACAATCTCCCTTAGGAGCTCATTTCAGTATTTCATCCCTATGATGGTAAAGAAATCCTGTGGTATACAACCAATAATATGCTTTCTTCTAAGCCAGTTTTTTTTTCTTATACATGGAGAAAAATTGATGAGCGCTGATCTCTTAAAATTTTTCAAGTATACTATAAGAAGTTTGAATGCAATTCATTTCTCTTATTTCTTTCCACAAATCACTATATTAGCTGCAAAGCTCTACAAAGTAGCACAGTATTGTTCCCTGCCTTATTTTTTTTTGCCTCTGTCTATAAATCAACTACCATGGATTTTCTTTATTGAATTTTATTTTCTTGTTCTATTTTTCATTTATCAAGGTCACTATCAATGTTTTTTCTTTCACCTCATCTTACCAAATAGATGTGTTTATGAACCTACAGTGTCAGAATGCCATAAACCATGACACCACTAAAATATATGTTCCAATAGGGAACCAAGGGAAACAGATTCCACTGAAGACTGTGGAAGAGTAAGAGCAAAGAATGTGAGATTATGAGGAAGTCGTAACTGAAAACCAGGTAGGAGCCACTTACTACAGAACACCAGGGAAGAAGAAAGGACAGAATTTATTAAAAAAAAATAATAATTCCTAGAGAGAAACAAGATGGCGGCATAGGGTAGACACCGTAAATGCAGCCGTGAACAACTATTTCAGAAAAACCTTGAAAAGAACACACGGACACCACTCGCACCCACAGGAAGGCTGGCTGAGTGAAAATCCTACAACTAGAGAAGAGTCTGAGACTCAGAGGAGCAGCAGAAGCAAAGTACAGAGGTACGGAGGCGCGCGCACGGGGCTCAGGGAAGGGCTGGCGCCGGGGGACGTGGTTCTTTTCCAAAACGGAGAGAGCCACAAGTCCCCAGCGGCTCTGAACTCCAGTTCCAAGCGACTTTCTAAGGACCCAGACACCCAGAGAAGAGGGACTGACTGGCACCAGGAGGAAATCCAAAACGGGTTTCTCTCAGTGTTGCTTGCAGCAATTATTGTGGGACACAGAGACCTGGTGTCTCTCAGTGCAGCAGCGCTGAAAAGCGCCATAGCTATTTGCTCCGCCCTGCCCTTCAAACTCCCCGAGACCCTGCCCCTTCCAAGCTAACTCAACACCTCCTCAAAGATACAGGAGCCAGCCCCACCCAGTGGCCAGAGTGGGAGTAACCTAAACAAAACAGATCCACAAGGAACACACCCGGGGCAGATGCAGTGAGCATAAAAGCTCCACTGAAACAACTCTTGCCCCATAAGGGTGTCTCCAGCACAGAAATTCTCCCACTGTAGACACAGCTGACTCTCATAACCCAGTGGCTTAGAGGTTAATCCCTCGCAGTGATCGCCTAACTCAGCAAGGGACGCAGCCAAAATGCAGAGACAAAGACAAATGACAGAAATGGAGGAAAGAAAACGACAGGATATAGAGTTCAAAACCACAGTTATTAGGTTTTTCAAGAAAATGCTAGAGACTGCCGATAAATTTGATGAGACCCTCAAGGATATGATAAAGGACCAACTAGAAATGAATCATACACTGACT